>JAQJVK010000001.1:30781731-31066156 GCA_035578135.1 Flexamia atlantica
CTGGGCAAAAGTAAAACATTTTTATAATACCTCTTTTAATACTAGACAAAATATAATTAAACTATGCAATCTTGTATCTGACACAGCAAAAAAACATTTAGACTAATAATTACTAACATATTTCAACAAATTATTAGTGTTAATTTAAGGGGAAATTCGTTGACGAGGTTGAACTTTTAACTGAAACCACCTTTCGATACCGGGTTTGCGCTGTTGTGTTCTACTTTAGAGATTAGAGACCTTTAAAATAAGTACAGCTTAAAAGTTTGCTTATCTCTAAGAATTTTAAACCTTACAACAAGAACCATCCCCTAGGAATGATATAAAATTATAAATAACGAAAAATGGCTTCTCCCATGCTTCCATATAAAATACAGTGTTAAAATGAATAAAAGAATCATCAGGGTTTAAAATGTTTCATTGGCCCTAATACTAATCAGGCAGTACTTAAAACTACATCAATATAAAGGAAACATCTTAAAGATCACTAGTTAAAGGGGGGTTCTAATCAAAATTTCTACCTTAAAATATAAAAATGACCGTTTTGATGAATAATTCTCTATGAAAACCCCTCTCAAAAAGCATTAAATTTAAAACAGTATGGGGGGTCATGACCCCGGTGACCACCCCTCCCTTGGGCTACCCCGGGACTACCCCTCCCCGGTGGCTACCCTTACAAGTGCATCTTTTGTGATATGCATCAGCCGAAAATTATGATTTGTCAATCTTGCAAATAAGCTTGCCCTCTGGACAGCGTTGGCTGATTTTCAGGTACAACGGTGATGCACATGCTTTCACGCAACTTCAGAACCGTAAGCAATGGTGGAATATAAACTTGGCCTTTCATAAAATAAAATAAATCACAACATAGACAGGAAATCGAGTTGACCATTTATTTAATTAGGATTATCATTATAATTAAATTAAATTGATTGCTAATGGAAATAAACCCAATAAAACTATGAATTGAGTATCGAATTTTATTTATAAAAATTGAGGGTATGCTCTTTAATCCCACGTTTATGTCATTGATTAGTTTTGAGAATCAAGCGAGATATAAGCGATTGAAACCTGGTGACTTATAAACACCCTGTACATAGATGCAAAGATTTATTATATTCCAAGATATTATATGCAATTATATCCTTTAATTATAATACATCGCAAGATATTACATGCATTATTATATGCAAGATCTTATGGAGTTGTTTACTATTTACTATATTGCAGACTTTTCCCCTACATAATTTTAGTGAAAAGCCAAAATCTTTGAGGAGCTGTAATTTCTGTTTGGACTGTCCTTTTTAAAGGGGTTTGCAGCGTTGTGTTCCGTTTAAGAAATTTAAAATGAAATACCGTATCATGGTAAACCTACTTTTAAGAATTTCAAGACTTCTGCCATGGACCGGCCCCTGGTCATGTAAAATGTTAGTAGTTTATAAAATACACAATTGCAAAGTGTTATTACAATTTAAAGTAATATTTAAAACATTATAATAAAAAGTGATATTTGAAACTGTGTTCCCTCGTAGCGATTAACGTCCGCACTAATTAGTATTACGTGAATATGTATGACCGTCGTCATAATTAGACCAGTTCGTAAATTGTAAACCAGGCGAAATCGTGGTTCGGGTCTCACGTTAAAATGTAGGTCCCTTAGTTGCCATTGGCTGTTGGGCTATTAATTAACAGTCCCGTCTAAGGAACGTGTCGGCTTTAGTTAGTAACAAGACTAAAATATCGCGCCAAAATCACCCTTCACTTATATTCGCCTTAACATACCCCTTACTGGTGGGTTAGCGTCCTAATGGTCATGTAATTCAATTACATTCTTTTGCCCAACCTGTACATAAAACAACATATGAATCATATGGAACCGATTGTTATCTTTTTAAGGTCTTTTAATTGTTGAATCCAGCAATCGCTCTGTAAATCCAAGTGGAAATATATTTACATTTGAGCGTCATTAAATGATTAAAAGGAGCATTTAAATTTCAAGTTTTTTTTGTTGAATGCATCCTTTGTGCTCTCTCACCAGTGTTTCCCTAAAAGCCTTACTTTTTCATGAATACCCAGTCATTAATTCCAAACATACTCGATCCAATTTGACCTCACCTTTCATTGTTTGCATGGAGCAATTTAACACTGGATAGCTTTAAACTCTCAATTGCTTCACCGGAATATAGAATACATGGGAGTAGAGCTATGAATCTTCGAAATTAAATAATTGTGTTATTCGTAACAGCATGTGTTCAATCTAAAGATTGAACAGGAATTAAGTCAGGGATTTCCTCATTCATGTCATAAAATGTAACTGTTCTAGTTTTAGCGAATTTCCCTTATAGGGAAAAAGCTATTACCGTAGCTCTCATGGTAAGACCTAAGCCTGAGACCATGATAACTTTTCGTTTTGGGGCCCCCAGAAGCGAAAAACACCATTAGTTCGAATTTAAATATATGTGTGTGTGTCTGTGAGCACGATAGCGGCGATAAAATGGCCCGATCTTAATGAAATTTGGTACAGACATGTAAAGTGGTAATCCCTCGGACAATTTCGTAAACCAGCCCGATCAGCCCACTGTAAGGGGGGGGGGGGTAAGAGGGGTAAACCCCCCAAAGGTTTTTAAGTTTTTTACATAGGTAAATAAACACCCCCGTTGCAGCAGACCTGCACTCAGCGAATTTCAAGTGTGCAAAAATATATTTAGATCGAGCTTAGCAAGATATTATATGTTTTTAAAATCTCCTTAAGAATAACATGGTGAATGAGTATGCAGGTTTGCTGAGACAGATATGTTAAAAGTGGGTGGTTTTAATTAGATATTTAGCAGATCTTAATTAGATGAAACCATATACTAAGTTTTATCAAGATATGTCAAGAAATAAGGAATACATAGATTTTATTTCCCTTAAGGATAACATGGGAAATGAGTATACAGGTTTGCTGCCACAAAAAAGGAAATATAGAGGATTTTACACTTAAATACATTAGATCTCATCTAGATGCCACAAACCAAGTTTTATTTAGATATGTTGAGAAATAACCAAGATATAGAATTTTACTTATTTCGCATAAGGTTAATATTGGGACAACGTACTGTGTTTACCACTTGCAATACCTCGGTAGCCATTGGACATAGAGCAATGGTTCAAAATACAAAATTGTTTGTTTTTTCGGGCTAAATTCAATGGTGCTGACTAAAATTGGATTATCTTTATTTTTGTATGTGAAAACCCAAAAAAAACCATTTTTGGGGGGTTTATCCCCCTTTATCCCCCCTTCCAGTGGTCCGATTGGGCTGGTTTTCGAACTCATCCGAATAATTACTACTTAACACGCCTTTGCCAAATTTCATTCCGATCGGACCATTTTTGCGAGCGCTATCGTGCTTACACACACACACACACACACACACACACACACACACACACACACACACACTCACACACACACACACACACACACACACACACACACACACACACACACATATATATATATATATATATATATATATATATATATATATATATATATATATATATATACAAATTTTAACGAATGGTGTTTTTGGTATCTGGGGGCACCAAAACGAAAAGTTATGATGGCCCCGCACTTAGGTCTTACCATGAGCCCTACGGTAATAGCTTCTTCCCTATAAGGGAAATTCGCTAAAATAATAAAATTTTTGCTATCACCATTGAATTCTACTAATAAAATTAAACATTTTGAGTCACTCCTCTAACTCTATTGGTTATTGAGATATTGAAAGTGGTAAACACAGAACGTTGTCCCAATTTAAACCTTATGGGAAATAAGTAAAATTCTATATCGCTTATTTCTCAACATATCTTGATAAAACTTGGTAAATGGCTTCTTATAGTTTAGATCTACTTAATATTGAATTAAAACCACCTAGTTTTAATATACCTGAAGCAGCAAACCTGCATACTCATTCCCCATGTTATTCTTATGGAGCTTATAAAGACATGTCAAATCTCGCTATGTTGGATTGAAATTAATGTTGTTTCGCATTTTAAATTCGCTGAGTATGCAGTTTTGCTGCAACGGGGGTATTTTTTTTATTTGTAGACTGTGCTGTTCAATTTTGATTCTGGATATTTTATTAGTGACGAGTACAGTGACTGGATCTTATGGTTCGTTACCTCAGTTGTGAAGAACATTTTAAAACATTGTGAAATGTTTCATGTCATCATCATACATTTTTATCGTAAATAACCATGTATTTTAGTATAATTGTAAGGTTCTTTTACCTTTATTAGACTTTTTTTAAGGGGCGTCTACCCAGGTTTCAAAAATGAACGATTTTCTCACAGAGACTGAAAATTTATTAAACAAAAGAAAAGTTCACACTGGCTTTACTCACTAAGGTTCACACTCTTACTAGTGTCTATCACCACCCACTATTGCGGCTAGGACTTCATTAACACGGGTTATTCACTGGTGTCCGAAGACTCTTAGTTCGGTGTGGGGGTCGGGCGATCTCCTGGGCCGAAGCTGATCACAGGAGGTCACGGTGATGGCGCGGACAGGCGTCGACGGCGCGGCTCCCCGGCTGCTGACGGGGAATACGGACGGATGATCCACTGGATCTAACGGATGAGCTAGCTCGGACGGATACGGAGGTGGACCAACTTGGTTCACCGGCTGGTTTCAACTGATTCTGCTGAAACATCGGAACCCACTATTAAACCCATGCACAAGAGAGTGGGGATGAAATAGTGGGATTACTGCCAAGGGATTGCGCCACTTGGCAGTTACGGACGGGAAAACGGAATTCAGGAATCTGGGTATATCGGACCACTGGGATAACCTGAACGGACAGACTGCCGAGGGCTCAGCTCGCCTCTGCGACGGTACGGGGGGACGGGCCAGTCACCGAGGGCGCAACGTGCCTCTGCGGTGGCTGAGGACGGACTGACCGCCGAGGGCGCAATATGCCACTGTGGTGGTCAGGGAAGGGGTACGGGACCCGGTCACCGAGGGCGCAGCTTGCCTCTGCGGTGGCCGGGGACGGACTGACCGCCGAGGGCGCAACATGCCTCTGCGGTGGTCAGGGAGGGGATACGGGACCCGGTCACCGAGGGCGCAGCTTGCCTCTGCGGTGACTGGGGGCAGACTGACCGCCGAGGGCGCAACGTGCCACTGCGGTGGTCAGGGAGAGGATACGGGACCCGGTCACCGAGGGCGCAGCTTGCCTCTGCGGTGGCCGGGGACGGACTGACCGCCGAGGGCGCAACATGCCTCTGCGGTGGTCAGGGAGGGGATACGGGACCCGGTCACCGAGGGCGCAGCTTGCCTCTGCGGTGGCCGGGGACGGACTGACCGCCGAGGGCGCAACATGCCTCTGCGGTGGTCAGGGGAGGGGATACGGGACCCGGTCACCGAGGGCGCAACTTGCCTCTGCGGTGGCCGGGGACAGACTGACCGCCGAGGGCGCAACATGCCTCTGCGGAGGTCAGGGGAGGGGAGGGGAGGTTGCCGCCGGCTCAACGCGCCGTGGCGGCCGGATGGGCCGCTGTGGCCCGACTGACTGCGTCGCCGATCTTCGATTCCCACTGCAGGCGGCGGGGGTGGGGAGCTTCGGTGGGCGGAGCGTAGTCGTGGCGCTACTAGCGGTCACCGTCGGAACCCTGCTGTTCACGTCGTTGCAACATACTTGTCTAGGTTTTATTTATTAATTAGGCATTATTTTGCCGTTTCCTACGGCTGTATAGTATTTAAATAAATACCATAATATTTATAAAAGTGAGTTTAACTGTGTATTACAGTAATATTTGTTTTAAATAATTTGTCTATAGCCCAGTATATATTTTAATATTGTCACTTGTGCTCCAGAATTCATGGATAAGTTATTTAGTAAGACATAGTCGGTTATTTAGTATTGGCCAATATTTTGTAACATTACACCATGTCTTATGTATTTGTGTAATGAAGTAAAGAATAAATATTAAATGAACGAATACCATGATTGAATATAAATAATGATCCTTGAACCCTATGATACTTATGGTATTCCTTGATAATTTAATGTTGCTTGTATAATTAATATGTGTAACCACCCTTAATATGTTTATGTGTAATCACCTCTCAGAAAATCATTAATCATCTAGTATAATAAGTAATTAATTTTATCAAATAAATAATTTAATAATTAATTCTTGTTATTAAACTTGTCCTTAGTCATGTTAAATAAATAGTTACTGAGTTAATTAATTTCCTAAGTTAATATCATAATCATATATACATTATGTACAAGGAAACTACAATAATATAAATTTATTCACAATTTACAGCTTCATAATAATCTAAATTCTAGTGATTTTGGTGTCAAGAATATAAGTGATGAGTATTTTGTGAACCCCTAACTTGGTAAATGGGGTCACCAAGTTTTGTACTTTTGTAATTTTGTACCTACCTCGGGGTCACACTCGACTCCAAACTCTCCTTTCTCCCCCACCTCCGCCAAACCAAAAAACGAGCCACAGCCCGCCTCAAAGTCATGAGAATCCTCAACAACCGCCACCGTCCCTGCTCCCAAACGACCCTATCCCGGATTTACACCTCCGTCATCCGCCCCGTGCTCACCTTCGCCCATCCTCTCCTGCTCTCCGCCCCAGATCACTTCATTTCCAGCTTTGAAGCCACCGAAAGGCGTGCCCTTCGTCTGGCAGCTCATCTCCCTCCCTGGACCCGAAACCAAACTACCTACGACGCCCACACTGTTCCTCCCCTCCGTGACTTCCTCACCAAACTCAACTCCAAATACCTCGACCGAGCCCGCTCCTCAGATATCCTGCAGCCTTTCTTTCAACCCTACTTCACTGACCGACCTAGCCTGACACTTCACCACCTCGTAGCCCTTGACAACCCACCCCTACCCCAACCTCCCCAACTTCTTCAACCCCCACCATAACCCTCCAGACCAACACCACCAGAGTACAGTACAGGCCGTAGGCCTGCGACCGTACCGAAATTTTTTGGAAGCGACCCTACCCTGACCAACCCACCCACCATCACCCACCTTTGAAAGACGCCAACCCCTGACTCACACCACAACACTGCTCCTCAAACGAAAACCACACAACGCAACCGAATCACACCACCAGCGAAGCAGCGGGCATTCGTATGTAACTTAATCTCGTATTAAACTACAAAGTCCTGCTGCAACGCTCCATCCTCACTCAAACCAAACCACCCGATATCACCAGACCAAACGCGTCACAGTGACACTCGACCACAACTCACCACTGCCCAACCCACACTAACCACACCGAAATCAACACCCAACCATCACTAAACAACCACCAGCACAGCTGCAGGCATTCGTATTGAACTCTTCCCGTATTGAACTACAAAGTCCTGCAGCTGTGCGCTACCCTAATCCACCTGTCCAAGGCTGAAGAGGGAACAATCCCTAAAACAGCCTCAGAGTGTGCCGACTCGGCCACTGGAACCTCATGATCACGTCACGTGAACCCCTAGTGCAACAATAGTTAGCCCAGCTTTCCAGAGACACTCTTGCAGCTGTTGAGACACAATGAGTTTGGCCATCACATTTTTATAGTTTTTTTTTATTTTTATTTCCTTTATTATATATATATTAATTTCTTTTGTTGCCTTTTTTCCTAAATCCCTTCATCTTTTTTCCAGAATCCCTGTTTAACAAAATTATATTAAATATTATTCTATCATCTGTTCTTTTTAATTTATTTATTTTTCGTTGACATGGTAATAAAAAAAAGTGTTGTTGTTTGTGTGAAAGAAAATAAACTGAAGAGAAGAGAGGTGCCATGAAACATTCAAAAAGTTACAACGAACATTTACATAAAAGATAAAATAAATCCAATGGACATGTCTACAAATTATATTAACCTGGGTGAGTCCAATCCAATTCTGCAATGAACTAATTTGTGTTTTGTGTTATAAACAGTTATAATAAACCTATTACCATGTCAAAACGTCAAAATTAAAATTTATCCAACTTATTCTTCCTTTTGTTATTGTAATGAATCAATAATTCTTTATTTTATTTACATTAAAAATATAGATAATTTTTAAAAATAATTTTACATCTGATATTTACCTCATTTGTTACATGAAATGAGGTGGTCCTTCAGCCCTAGAATAATTTCATAATATTTCTCATATCCCCCCAAACATTTGGTCCGAGATCGAACCGGATTTGGATTGAAGCGACTTGGACTATCAGTTCACAATATAACTTCGTTTATCACACTCAAACTCTCTTCTGTTTACAATTTAGCCCCATTTGTTTTTCTATAACCCTCTTCTCTATTGTTCTTATGCCCTCTTTTATGTTTTACTTTTATTTCCTTTATATGTCTTGCCAGCTCATGTGTTGTTCTCAATAATAGACGCATGACAAATAAACAACTACTCTTACTGAATATATCCTGATTATTTTATATTTTATTGTACTGTTCAATTTATCCATAATGGCACCAAAGGATTTTAAACACGAAACCTATCAAAGGCTTACTGCTTTAACAAAGGCAAGGTTATCAAATATTAAGTTAGCAGTAGATACTTTATTTACACAAACCGAGCCGTTATCAATTATTCAACTTAAAACTCTAAACGCTTATAAGACTGAAATGCAAAAGAAGAAAGATGATTTTGAGTTGAATCTTCAGCGCGTACTTACGGTTGCGGGCGAAGATATTTTATCGAATGAATCTCTATCTAGTGATCAAGATGAAATCAATGATCTATTCATTCACATCTCTAGCCACATTGAAGCTTTGGTTCCCGCCAACGAATCTCCAAACGAAGGCGATAACAGTAGCGTCAATAACGGGTCATTGTCTTTACCTCATTCACAAGTAAGGTTACCCAAGTTCGAACTTTCTAAGTTTGTCGGTGAATTGACTACTTGGACATCTTTTATCAATTTATTCGATGCCACGATTCATCACAATGATTCACTCTCCGATGTGATGAAATTCCAGTACCTGTTAAGCACATTAGATAAAGAGCCTTTGAACTTGATACGTAGCCTAAGCTTGACTGCACCAAATTACACGGTCGCATACAATTTACTGCGGGATCGCTATCATAATGATCGTCGCTTACAGCTAATCCACTTGAATAAATTATTAGATTTACCTCAAATTGCCAGCTCTCACATTTCTGGTGTTCGTCATTTTGTCAATAGTTTTAACGAAAACATCCAAGCATTGGTGGCTCTCAAATGCGATATATCCTGTTCTGATCCCTTGATGGTAGCGACTCTTCTACGCAAAATGGACGTGGAACTCCGGACTAGATTAGAATCTTTCCGTTCAACTTCATGTAACGTATCAAAGCATACTTTACCTACTACCAAAGAGATTATTGAATTCTTGACTAACAAATGTACCCAACGTGAAGATGCTACATTATCTAACAGTATTCATAAGCCAGTAGTTAGGTCAGGTAATCTTAAAACTCAAGCTCAGTTTTTTCCTAAGAAACCCATTGCTTTGATAGCCTCTACTCAATCTCCTTTTAATAACACTCAAGCGCAAATAGCATGTTTTGCATGCAACCAGATGTCCCACATGATTTATTCTTGCACTGATTTTAAAAGTAAAACTCCTCACGAAAGATACCAATTAGTTAAAGAAAAAGGAAAATGTGTTTCATGTTTAGGTTCTCATAACTCTAAGTCTTGCCAATCCCAAACGACATGTAAAATGTGTAATAAACGCCATCATACTTTGCTTCATTTTAATTTCAATAAACCCCAACCTGAAGGCAATCATAGCAATCCTATGAGTTCTCCCTTACCTGTCAAACTATCTGAAAACAACGCAAAATCTAAATCAGATTCTATCATTCCGGTTTTGAGTTCTCAAAATAGCCTCTCTTCATCTCATTTTGATACCACCGTGTTACTAGGTACTGCACTGGTGCAATTATGTTCATCTGAGGGAATCTCATTCGTGTTTCGAGCGCTTCTCGATTCTGGAAGCATGTGCAATCTCATCACTGAATATGCTGCTAATATCCTCAACATTCCACGACATAGATCTAGTGTTCAGCTTTCTGGAATAGATCATCATGTCACTAGTAACAAAGGACAAATCCTTGTTGATTTAAAAACTCTCTCGGGACAAACTATTGCCGCTAATGAACCTGTTTTGATACTTGATAAGTTGACTGTTGACCTACCTCGAGCACCTGTGTCCAATGATTTGTTGAAACAAGGGAAATCATTTACTCTCGCCGATCCGACTTTTAACATACCCAGCCGCATTGATGTTGTCATCGGTGGTTCCTTATTTCCTCAACTTCTAACTCAAGAGAAGTTTTCCCTTGGTCCCAATAAGCCATATGTTTTAGGCTCTCATCTCGGATATGTACTCATAGGAAATGCTCCTTGCATATCGTCTCATTCAACCCCTTCTACTTCTGTACCTTCAACTACACTCAATGTCTGTCTCCATTCAATTAGTGAAGAAGATATCCATACTTCCATTCAAAGATTTGGGCTCCAAGAAGAGCCCCCCAATACGATCTGTCAAAACTGTCGAGGAAGAACTTTGTGATACACATTTTTGTGAAACTCATACACGGGACACCAATGGGCGTTACATCGTACGTCTCCCTTTTAAAGAATCTAACACTGTCCTCGGTGAATCTAATACTTCTGCTCAAACACGCTTAAATGCAATGGAACGCAAATGTAATTCAAATGACCGCTTTTCTAACCTATATCATGACTTTATGGACGAATATTCCTCTCTAGGCCATATGTCCGAATGCAATGACTTAGACTTGTCAAATCCCCACTACTTTCTACCACATCATGGAATTCTGAAAGAGAGTAGTAGCACTACAAAATTACGGACTGTTTTTGGTGCCAGTTGTAAATCTAGTACTGGAAAGTCCCTTAATGATATTCTTTTAATTGGACGCAAATTGCAAAATAACATCTCTGATTTGCTCATGCAGTTTCGAATCCATAATGTTGTGTTTTGTTGTGATATCCGTCAAATGTACCGCCAGATATTAGTTCATCCTGACGATAGGAATTTTCAACTGATTCTATGGCGAAATCAACCTAACCAACCAGCATCCATCTATCAATTGAACACTGTAACTTACGGTATGAATAGCTCTCCATACCTTGCTATTCGAACATTGCATCAACTAGCTGATGACGAAGGTCAAGCATTTCAGATGCTGCTCATATTTTGCGAAATCACTCTTATGTCGATGACATCATAACGGGTGCTGATACAGAATCAGAAGCTATAATTTTACAAGAACAGCTCATCTCTTTGTTATCTAAAGGATGCTTTGAACTACGAAAATGGGTGTCAAACTCACCTAAGCTATTGGGTAATTTGCCTGAAACTCATTTAGAGTCCCCTAAATTTCTCGATAACTCTGAAACGCCACACTTCAAAGTGTTAGGTCTTCAGTGGTCTCCTACCACTGATGTATTTTCATATAATGTCCAATTCCCTGCTACAGATAAAGTTTACACTAAACGCTCTGTTCTCAGCACAATCGCACAAATTTATGATCCCTGTGGATTTTTAGTGCCATTTATTATGCTTGCGAAATGCTTTATGCAATTACTCTGGACAAAAGGATTATCATGGAACACTGCATTACCCTCTGACTTAAGTTCACAGTGGAACTCTTTCTGTGACAATATTAAATGGCTGTCAAAGATTTCAATACCTCGATCACTAGGATTGTCATCTTCGGTCAATATAGAACTACATGGGTTCTGCGATGCTTCCGAACGTGGATATGCTGCTGTGATTTATTTAAGATGTTTGTCTTTCACACAGAATGTATCTATAAAACTTTTAATGGCCAAAAGTCGTTTAGCGTGTTACAATACCAAGGTTAGAACTATGTGCAGCGCATCTACTGGCACAAATGGTATCCCATTGCAAGTCTGTATTTCCTGACAATTTTTCTTCAAGTAACATATGTTTATGGTCTGATTCAACTATAACTTTGACATGGCTTCAAACTCCACCATACAGGTTAAAAACATATCTCGCCAATCGTGTTTCACAGACTCAAGAGTTGGTACCAATCGAATCCTGGAAACACATCTCATCTGAAGATAATCCCGCTGATTGTGCTTCTCGTGGTCTCCTAGTATCACAGTTAGTTGATCATCAGCTATGGTGGAATGGCCCGTCTTGGCTTTCATTACCACCTTGTAACTGGCCGACTCCCAAATTTACTCCCATCACTCTTAATGCCTCACATGAGATTAAAGAAACTCCGCTTACTGTCTTAACTACCTCTCCACAAGAGGAATGGTCTGTATTAACAAAATTTTCTTCATGGATTAAGTTACAACGTGTTATGTCCTATGTTCTACGATTTATCCATAACTGCCGCAATTCTTCGCACCAATGTGGATATCTTTCCACTCAAGAACTTAAAGAATCCCAATCAAAGATATTTTATTTAGTTCAACAATCAGCCTTTCCAGAAGATTTATCACTTTTACTTAAACAAAAAGATTGTTCAAAGCGTATTCAACGTCTCAACCCTTTTCTTGATTCAAACAATCTAATCCGTGTTGGAGGACGATTAACTCATTCGTCATTGCCATATGACACACGGCATCCCATATTATTGCCTAAACATCACCATGTTGTAAATTTACTAATTGACCATCACCATCGACAATATCTCCACGCAGGGCCGAAATTAGTTCAATCACTGCTTACAAGACATGTGTGGATACTTTGTGCAAGGAATTTAATTCGTTCTCGAATCTTCAAATGTTTAACATGTTTCAGACACCGTCCAAGAAACATCACTCCCTTAATGGGTGATCTCCCTTCATGCCGTGTTAATCTTGCTCGACCATTTTTATCAACAGAAGTCGACTTTGGTGGACCTTATAATGTTAAAGTTGCACATCTACGTTTCCTAAGGTTAATCAAAGTGTACATTTGTACTTTTGTATGCATGGTAACAAAAGCCGTACACATTGAGGTAGTAACTGATTTGTCGAATTCTGAAGCCTTCATTGCTGCTCTCACCCGATTTACATCTCGACGGGGAATGTGTTCTGACATATATTCTGATTGCGGAACAAATTTTATCGGCGCAAACTTGCTACTTCGTAATATAATAAAATCAACTATCCTCAATAGTGAATCACAAAAGAAAATTCAATGCTTTGCATCCCATCTTAACATTAAATTTCACTTTAATTCCCCAGCTGACCCGCATCATGGTGGTTTATGGGAAAGTGCGATTAAGAGTATAAAACATCATTTGAAAAAAGTTATGGGAGAAACTATCTTAATGCTTCCTGAATTCATAACATTAGCCATTCGCATCGAATCAATACTGAACTCAAGACCTCTGGCATCTTTGTCGTCTGACCCGTCCGATCTTTCAGTACTATCTCCGGGACATTTTTTAACAGGTGCATCACTTGTCTCAGTTCCTGAATATGATTTCACAGGTATGCCAACAAACCGATTAAAGAACTGGCAAGTGACCCAAAAGTTTTTCCAGACTATTTGGAAAAAATTGACTCTAGAATATCTCCATACTCTTCAACAACGGTGTAAGTGGACAAGTAATTGCAAGAATATTAAAGTTGGAGACTTATTTCTCATAAACTCTCCGTCTGCTCCTCTTCAATGGCCTTTAGCACGCGTTGTCAAAGTATTCCCAGGCAACGACGGTGTTGTTATAGTGGTAAAAGTGAAAACATCTACAAGTGAATTCATTCGGCCAGTCACAAACTTATGCCCTCTACCTATCGAAGAAGAAACAGTTGAAGTGAAGACACTTCAAGGTGGCCGGTAATGTTGAGACACAATGAGTTTGGCCATCACATTTTTATAGTTTTTTTTTATTTTTATTTTCCTTTATTATATATATTAATTTCTTTTGTTGCCTTTTTTCCTAAATCCCTTCATCTATTTTCCAGAATCCCTGTTTAACAAAATTATATTAAATATTATTCTATCATCTGTTCTTTTTAATTTATTTATTTTTCGTTGACATGGTAATAAAAAATACCTCCGTTGCAGCAGACCTGCATACTCAGCGAATTTCAAATGCAAAACAACATATTTCGATCCAACGTAGCGAGATTTTACATGTTTTTGTAAGCCCCATAAGAATAACATGGGGAATGAGTATGCAGGTTTGCTGCTACAGTTATATTGAAACTGGGTGGTTTTAATTCAATATTTAGTAGATCTGACCTAGAAGAAGCCATTTACCAAGTTTAACCAAGATATGTTGAGAAATAAGCAAGATATAGAATTTTTCTTATTTTCCCATAAGGTTAACATTGGGACAACTTTCTGTGTTTACCACTTTCAATATCTCGGTAACCAATGGACATAGAGCAGTGATTCAAAAAACTAAATTGTTTGTTTTTTTGAGCTGAATTCAATGGTGCACACAAAAATTCGATAAATTTTATTTTCATATGTAAAAAACTCAAAAAAACCCACCTTGGGGGGGGGTTTACCCCCCTTTACCCCCCCTTCCGATAGACCTATCGGGCTGGTTTACGAACTCGTCCGAATAATTACTACTTTACACATCCATGCCGAATTTCATTAAGATCGAACCATTTTTACGCGAGTTATCGTGCTTAAAGACACACATATATATATATATATATATATATATATATATATATATATATATATATATATTTATTTATTTATGAAAATGGACGAATAGTGTTTTTGGCATCTGGGGACCTCAAAAAGAAAAGTTATGATGGTCTCGGGCTTAGGTCTTACCATGAGACCTACGGTAACAGCTTCTTCCCTATAGGGGAAATTCGCTAAAAGTGTTGTTGTTTGTGTGAAAGAAAATAAACTGAAGAGAAGAGAGGTGCCAGGAAACATTCAAAAAGTTACAACGAACATTTACATAAAAGATAAAATAAATCCAATGGACATGTCTCACAAATTATATTAACCTGGGTGAGTCCAATCCAATTCTGCAATGAACTAATTTGTGTTTTGTGTTACAAACAGTTATAATAAACCTATTACCATGTCAAAACGACAAAATTAAAATGTATCCAACTTATTCTTCCTTATGTTATTGTAATGAATCAATAATTCTTTATTTTATTTACATTAAAAATATAGATAATTTTTAAAAATAATTTTACATCTTATATTTACCTCATTTGTTACATGAAATGAGGTGGTCCTTCAGTCCTAGAATAATTTCATAATATTTCTCGTATCCCCCCAAACAGCAGCAGAAGCCAGACAGAGAGGATGTGTAGAGTCATTTACTTAGGACATTGTTCCTAATTTTAAAATATCCCAAGTCAGAGGACTGGAATTGCATGGCCAGTACCTAAATTATTAATAGGGAACTCTGCCAAGTACATTTTTCGAGTCAAACCCTTTTGTTCCTCACTCAAGATTATTATATTTGGTACTTGGTGAAGATTGTTGTAGCAGCTTGGTAAGATCCAACCATATCCTTATATTTTCCTACTAGCAAGTGTAGAGAAGAAGAGGCGGTTAAATAACTTAATAATTAATCAAATATAAATTTAAAGAAGAATATTTTACTACAAATTTTGAACTTTAATAACATTTCAGCCTAATTAGTTCAAGAAGTGAACATTGATCTTCTACCATTCGGCCATCTTATTTTGAAGCTGACCATTGGCTTTGCATTGTTGAATACTTTTTAAAAATTATCTATTTGGACTTATTTATGTTTTATGAATTTTATTTCAAAACGGAATTTGCCTAGCCGGCACGATACTTCCCCCTGAGAAAGGCCTATGTTTATCCTGAGTATAGCCTGGAACAATAATTGTTATTTACAGAGACATTTTCAAATTTGACCTGGCCTTCAGCCTAATTGTAAGACCCATTATTTTACTATCCATGTGTCCGCTTTTTCAATCAGATGCTCTCGTATTCTTGAATAAATCATTATTCTTATTGTAAAAGTGTTTTTCTTAAATATTATAGATAGTAAGATAAGATTCGGTACTTACTGTGTCAAATACTACATGGTATCCTTTGATGAACTAAATTATAAAACTACTAAATAAACTACTAAATAAATATCAAATACCTGATCAAATCACTAAGAATCATGAAAGACAACATTGTATTAGAAGATTTATTTATTTATTTATCAATATTGTGTATGCAGCAAATGAGTGTGTTTTTATAATTGGTATTTTTTCTAAGGACAGGCACCTAACATTGGTCATTCCGATCGTGCTGCGGAGGCGGAAAATCATCGAACATTGAGTTATCGCCTGCAGCTCTCATCTTGGAGCACATTCCTGTACCGAACATAGACCCGCGTTCCGGTGCGGTAGTGTGGCAACAAAGCGTTTCATACACCTAAAGTAATAAAAATGTAATAAAGATGTAACCCTCAAGGCTTGACATAGGATTCTAAGAAGTATTACATTGGTCCAAAACGCAATATGAGAGCTTGTTTCTTTGAATGAGTCAAGAATACAGTATAGCTCTGATATAATGAATCTGAAGGGTCTGAATAAAACAATCCGTTGTCAGGTGCAATTTTAAATTCCATGGATAAGTCTTTCTTTTTAATACAAAATTAAAATATAAAGGGTTTAGTTAAATCTTAAAACTTGTTATATCAAGTTAATTTTACAGCTATTGCAAATATTCAATGAATTAATATCAAGTAAATACTGATTATACTGAAACAATAGTATTGTTTACTTCGGTAAAAAATCAGAATCTTTTAAAAATATTTGTTTTTAGGCTACTAAGGATATTTTCTGAGGACTTACCTTTGTCAAACCCTTAACTTTGTTTAAGACCACTTAACTTTGTTTGATGAAAATTATGAAAAATGAGGTTTGAGTGGTGACCCTCCTCATTAAAATTCGTGAAAAATCGTGAACTAAAGCGTTGGTCTCGAAAAGACGACGCTGGGCGACTCTGATGTGTCCGTATGGTCAAGTCCTTGTGTTAAAATCTCACATTTTTTTCTTCTTAATTTTGGTAATCTTATGTAAACTCGTTAACCTTTGATGGCACATTATGCTTATCCTTTTACAACATTTAATACCTGTATAAGATGAATCATATGGAATTGTTTTCTCATTTCAGAATCAAATAAAAATAATCTTTTTATCCATCAAGGATTAAAATGCGCCATTTAGAACTAAAAACCATTTATTATGACATTTAGAACTTGTTTATTTTCTATTTTTGGTATTACCTCTACGCTAATGCAATGTAAGCTGCAAACTAATCAGTAGGCCTATACTAATTTATTTATTCAGATAAATTAAAATATACGAATTATTGAGATGTTTTCTAGTTGTTCACTACACTTAAAATTGGTACACTTTCTGACTATTTTTAAGACCGACATTCGTTCAGTCACCAAAATATGACATTGTACGGGTAAGTCTGTTCGGCTCTGTAGAGGGGCCAGGTCGCAGCTTCTCATTCACTCTAGTTCCTTCCTGTTTCATTGGGAACCATAATACCGCACCCCGTAGAGCTTGTTGAGCTCCCTAAACCCAAAAATAATATTTTACCCATCTTCATAAACATGTATTACAAAAATCATAGATACCTGTCAATAGGCACGACTCACGTATTGAAGTTCCATTTCTGATGAAATTTAGTACGTACGTTTAACACGTTCGCTACGGGCGGCTCATATATGAGCCGCGTCGGTCATTGTGGTTGCTGTGGCCTGGATATGAACAAGTATGACCACCTCCACAGCCCGGTATAGAAAATGTGTTTTACCTATTAGTTTTCATTACATTTAGATTATATATCGTTCTGGTGGCAAATATTACCTTTTTTCAAGGATTTATGCTATTTTTAGCATCGGCTCATATATGAGCCGCCCGGTATAAGTGGCTCTGTCATCGAATGAATCCTCGCTAGGTTCGTATTCACTAGCCCCATCGCCCCATCTGAGCTAAATAACGAACTTGCAGAACTGACATCACTGTCACTAAGCTGCCGATCAATTTTACTATCAGATACGACATATTGTCAACATATCAAAAACGTCATTGTACTCACTGCACGCCTCACTACAAACTTCCACAACTCTAAAAACACGTGGTCGTACTGTTTAGGTTAGTTTCCGGCCGTAGAAAACTTCACCGGCTGCAAAACTGTGGTTGTCCAGGAGTAACAACATAACAACTCTGTATTTACCATATAAGGCAAGAAACCCAGAGACCATGCATACAGTATATGCAACAGTATCCCTATATACCGCTACAAAAATTTCAGGCCTCTAAAAAAAGACGGGTATCTCACAATCGACCATTTAGAGTTGCACTGTGACACCGGCTCATTTCGGAGCCGCCGGGCTAAATCAACATAACAGCCGAATCATAAATGAGCCGGCCGGGCTATATTTACGGATTTGTTTTAGCATACCGGTAGCGAATGTGTTAAGCGATATTTATGACTTAGAGTTCGAAAATAATAAAAATCGTTATTCTATAAAAAAGTTATTTTAACAAAAATTTTTTCAAAATGTATCATATTTTTATTGGATTTATTATTATTATTTATTACTAATAATATGGGAATTTAATAATTAGAATACAATTTAAGTTGAAAAATAAGTATCAGAAGATAATTTTGAATCATTACTCTACATTCTACATTAATCGTATCCTGAGATATTGGATATCCTAAATGTACGAAATTTTCCAATAATATTTTTAAACACTCTCAAAGTAATAAAACTACAAAAAGTCTAGATTAAATACAAAATACCCCCGTTGCAGCAGGCCTGCATACTCAGCGAATTTCAAATGCAAAACAACATATTTCAATCCAACATAGCGACATTTGACATGTTATGGTAACCTCCATAAGAATAACATGGTGAATGAGTATGCAGGTTTGCTGCTACAGTTATATTGAAACTGGGTGGTTTTAATTCAATATATAGTAGATATGAACTAGAAGAAGCCTTTTACCAAATTTTATGAAGATATGTTTAGAAATAAGCAAGATATAGAATTTTACTTATTTCCCATAAGGTTAACATAGGGACAACGTACTGTGTATACCAATTTCAATATCTCGATAACCAATGGACATAGAGCAGTGATTCAAAATACTAAATTGTTTGCTTTTTTGAGCTGAATTCAACGGTGCCAACAAAAATTCGATAAATTTTATTTTTCTTAGTAAAAAACTCAAAAAACCCACTTTTGGAGTTGTTTATCCCCCTTTACCCCCCCTTCCGATGGTCCGATCGGGCTGGTTCACGAACTCGTCCGAGTGATTACCACTTTACACGTCTGTACCAATTTTCATCAAGATCGGACCATTTTTACGGCCGCTATCGTGCTAACAGACACATATATATATATATATATATATATCTAAAAATTCGAACGAATGGTGTTTTTGCTTCTGGTGGCCCCAAAACGAAAAGTTATCATGGTCTCGGGCTTAGGTCTTACCATGAGACCTACGGTAATAGCTTCTTCCCTATAGGGGAAATTCGCTAAAAAAACATAAAAATGCTTTTAAACTGGCAATCTAAAAACTGTAAGACAAATAACAACATTGGTTGATCATATACACTATAGGAATACGACTGGACAAAAATCAAATTGGATTAAGAAATATTAAAATAAAAAATGCCTACTTCAAATATAGTTAGATTTTCCTTTATATGGAAAGTTCATAAATTATTAAATATCCTAAAATTATATTGTACTAGTAGTTATATCCGCGGCTTCACCCGCTGAAAGAATAACAAATGTTTGGTTCAATTATATGTTATTTGTAATGTGAAACTTTTACAAATTTTTAATTAGAGTGGTGATTTCAATAATTTATCTAAACTATACGTTTTAAGCGCTTAATTACAAACTTAAGGTTGCATCTCCATCCCAGACTGATATGAGAAGATGGAAATTTTCTTTGATGAATTTTCCTTTTCCCCTCAAAAGGTATGAATTGGCTACCATGTGCTAACACATTCTAATTTTTTAGTTTAGCCTGTACTGAAAGTTCCTAGTTAATCTATTATCTAACCTATAAAATTTGGTTTCTAATAGTTGGAACACAAAAGTATCCACTTCAGGGTTTTGAACTCGGAACTTTCATTGCACCGCGCTACCCTCTAAAACATGTCGGCCAATTTGACATAAAAGAATAAAACAGCGAGATTTGACATGTTTTTGTAAGCTCCATAAGAATAACTTGGAGAATGGGTATGCAGGTTTGCTGCTACTGGTATATTAAAACTGGGTGGTTTTAATTCAATATTTAGTAGATCTGAACTAGAAGAAGCCATTTACCAAGTTTTATCAAGATATGTTGAGAATTAAGCAAGATATAGAATTTACTTATTTCCCATAAGGTTAACATTGGGACAACGTACTGTGTTGTACCCTTTCAATATCTCGGTAACCAATGGACATAGAGCTATGATCAAACATACTAAATTGTTGTTTTTTTCAAGCTGAATTCAATGGTGAAATCCAAAATCGGATCACTTTAATTTTTCCATATTAAAAACGCAAAAAAACCATTTTTGGGGGGTTTATCCCCCTTTACCCCACCTTCCGGTGGTCCGATCCGGCTGGTTTACGAACTCGTCCAATTGATTACCACTTTACACGTCTGTACCAAATTTCATAAAGATCGGACCATTTTTCCGGCCGCTATCGTGCTAACAGACACACACACATATATATATATATATATCTAAAAATCCAAACGAATGGGGGTTTTTTGCTTCTGGGGGCCCCAAAACGAAAAGTTATCATGGTCTCGGGCTTAGGTCTTACCATGAGACCTACGGTAACAGCTTCTTCCCTATAGGGGAAATTCGCTAAAACTGTGATCAGGGAATGAGTCAGTCAGTCAGTCAACCGTTTTGGTTGTTAAATACTGTATATAGATTATTTGTACAGTATAATTATAACATAAATTTTTCCTAAATACTTTACATATAATTATACAAAACAAATTTTAGACATTTTTTGAAAATATGATTTTTCTATGAGGCTGCTATTAAAACATTATTAACCGTGTTACAAGGTATTCCATTAATCACGATATTATTTTAGCATTTTGAGATCTCAAAACGGAAAGTGATGATGGTCTCGGGTTTAAGTCTTACCAATTCAGAATATTTGTTTAGGGTCAAAAAGTTTCTTATCAAGACAGACGAAATCCACATCATTTTGAGGAGGTATTTAAAAAATCCAAACCGTAAAATAGACATTTACGGTATAGCAATTAAACCAGACTAAACCAGATATGGTTTCTGGTTTCGATACAAGCTAGAAATATTAATAAAAGCCATTAAAATCCTTAAATAGGATACTCAGCTTAAAATAATATTTATTTATTTTGTATAAGTAACTAAGCTTGAAAGTTGAAATTGAAATTGTAGAGACTTCAGCTTGTCAGGAATTGAGTACAGCCTTACTGATTATTGTACTTATATAAAAAAAATACGTGGACAGGTTTAAAACACTCTACAATCAGTACCGTAATAGTACAGTAATTAGTACAGTTAATGCTTTGATAACAAATCACGCAGGTCCAATAGCCTTAATTTACAGCCACTTTTGATTTCTTGATTTTATTGTCAGATATTGTCGTGAACTCAGCAATCTATCTGGCTAACGTCGGCGACGGGTGGTTAATGTCTGTAAAACCAACAATTTTTAGTGACTCTTATGGTCTCCAAGTAATGTGCTGGATGCAATTGGATTTTATCGCTTCCTATAAGAAATTTTTGCCAGTTATATTTATCTAAGATCAAATTTCCTAGTTACTAAATGATTGCTTCGCAACCCTTAAGAATTAATTATATTGCTTCCTATTTAAAATGTCTTTGCGCACTATACGTGAGATTAAGTTCTCCCAGCCAATCAATTCGATAATCAATTAGCTGATTAGTTTGCTTAACATAATTTCCCCGTGGGCAAAATGAGACAGGTGACCTAAAGCTGCTTAGGATTAAGAGTTTATAGGTAATATTGGACAATATTAACTTATGTACACAGTTTGATACTTACAGACTTAAGTATTCTTATTTTATCCTGTTTAAACCTAACAATAACGATTAAACGATTAAACAAATCAAATTTCGAACAAAATTGAATAATTCTAATCTACTCATACCCATTATATCTTTTTAAACATAACGAAATAAAGAATGATTAAGTGCTGGAAAATGTATTTCTTATGTAAACCCTAAACTGATCGTTTTTCATTTAATAAATACAGTATATAGAAAAAAAACATTAAGCCAGTAATTCGTAGGCCCATTGATTAAAATTTCATGACTATTAACGGAAAGTGCGTGCCAATTAAAATGACCTTTGTTTGAAATTCATTGTTGGTGATGGTGATTTCATATTTTTATTTAGATTTTTGTGGACAAGGTGAACAAGGTGAAACTTGTTTTTCACTAATCAGTGAAATGTCTGTAAAAACCAAATTGAAATATATAACTTAAAATAATATAACTTAAAAATGTATTGCTTTTTACAGTTTACTAGATTAATGCTGATGCTTAGCTTACAAATTTTAATGCAATCAGCTGTTTTACTTGAAGGTTTATTATTCCATAAGAATTGTATTGACTCAACCTTTTAAGGGCTGGAGGGTGAATAGCTATGAGAAAAAGACCTAAGTTCTGAGGAATTTCAGCAAACCTACGCATTATCCCCTTTAATTTGACACGTAAATCTTGAAAATCGGTTCAATATCCATTGAGAACTATTTCAACTGTTTATATTGATATATAGTATTATTTTTTAAATAATCGTAAGTTTTAAAGTGTGATGTGGTCTACTCAATGGATTACCAGAATCA
This sequence comes from Flexamia atlantica, assembly GCA_035578135.1. Classification (NCBI taxonomy): domain Eukaryota; kingdom Metazoa; phylum Arthropoda; class Insecta; order Hemiptera; family Cicadellidae; genus Flexamia; species Flexamia atlantica. The sequence continues at coordinate 30,804,586 of JAQJVK010000001.1, forward strand.
GAAAACAATATGCGAGCGTTCCCATTCTACCTCGACGGACCACTCGATCTCGTAGCGTCACTCCGGGGCCGCTGACGGCATAAATAATAAACTGATCTCACAGTCTGCACGATATAAATATGTTTTAAAGAGGAAAGTATCATTGAAAAGAAAATTTACCGATGTATAAACTGCGCACTCAACAGAAAATCATTGAAATAACTGAGTTTACTGAAAATAATTATTTGTGAAAAGTAAAAATTTATAATTTTGTTTAGTTTGTTATAAGTTTTTTTATGAATTAATTAAATAATCCTTTAATTACATTTTGATAACCATGTCAAATGGTTCCGATGTATAATAAATTTGATACCCAATCAGAATATTTGAAAACTGTAGAGAATAGATCCCAATTTTACTGATAGCATTACTACTTAGAAAATCTACACAAAAGGCACATTAACCCATTTCAGCCCTGCCACAATAACCATTAATCGTTGTAAATAGCAAATTACGAGCATAACTTTTAAAACCCTTCTCTCAAATGTTAGTTATACACGCAATTGCATTACCTTTTTTAAACATTAAAGTTGGATCATGCAATCATCCATTTTTTCACTCGTCATGCCCATAAATTAGTTTAACAAGAAACTTAATAAAACCGTAAACTAATTTACATGTTTCTTTACATCCGAGTGAAGATCTTTTAAGAGCCCCATGTGTATGAAAACTTGAAGGAACAAAAGAGAAATTGAAAGCTGTTATATAATCGTGTTTAAAAGACCTAAGATTAACTTTTTCGAATCAAGATTTGTGAGGGCTATAAAATGTCTACCATACTGAAAAGGATGGTTATCTTTACAGCCAAACGCTAGCTGAAAGTAACTTTGATATATTTGCAAGTCATTGCTGTATTAAATGTGAACTACAGCAAACCTTTCAGCAGGGTTTGTATGATTCTGTTTCTTTAAGAAAATAACTATAAAAACTGTTGTAAAAGTAAAGAAAATATTCATTAACTGCATTAACTAATTAACTTTAATATTCTAGTGCAGATTCGAATCATTAATGACTTATAGTAAGACTAAGTAAAATAAGACGAATTACTATTTAACAAGACGCCGACCACCATAAAGGGTTATTGTGCGGCGAATATGAGTGAAAGATGAGTGTATGATAATTGTATCTCAAGTAATGAAATAGCTGTTTTTAATCCTAGGCCTGATTGGAAAATCATGATCAAAAACCGAACTTTTCCAATTAATAAGATTACAACGAGATTAAGGTAGATATTATAATTTCCATATTCAAGTAAAAAACATAGCTTTTGTAGTTACGTATCGCTCAAGAACGCAATTTCGTGTTGTAGAAATTGTCTATCCTTGAAATAATATATTGATTGCTAATTTCCCTTTTTACCATCGTAACAACTCTTGAAAACAAGTTATGACTTGAATTTAATCCAGCCTGCCTATTTTTCATTTGCACTGTGATTATTACAGTATCTTCTTTAAGAAAATAACAATCAACTCCATATTTTTTAATAATCAAAAACATTTCCCTCCATAGTTTGAAGATTGAATATCTGGTACGGAGATTGATCGTAAAACACGAGTAAATCTGGAGTTTACCGTTCGTGTGGTAGGGATCATAAACCTAAACACAATCATCAAGATATTTATTGACTGTAACCCTGAAGGTGGAATAAAGTTGGTTTGCTATAAATAGCTCGGCTTTGGAACCACCATTCAATCATTGACACCAACGGTTGGTCAGTCCAGTCAGTCTACCTCAGGCTGGTCAGACAGTCAAATCTACAAAGGCGTTTTGTGAGTTTTTTTTAACATTACTTCAAAATATTGTTTCCATAAATGTTGTTTTCATAGAAGTTGAAAACCCGTAAGATCAAATCACCAAACGACATAATAAGCTTTATTTGAAAAGTCTACTTTAGCAATAGTTAGACTATTTTGTTTATATTAAATAAACATAGGTCCTAAAGTGCTTCGTTTGCCGTCTGTGTAGCTGTTTGAGATTTTTACATATTTAATTATATCTCAGGAACCTCTCAACATATAAAATTCATACTTGATATATGAATAACCACTATTAAGAACTAATTTTGTGAGAGTTATTAAATTTATACCTTGTATCATTTCAAAATGGTGACAGTTTTTTTTGTTTTCAATGCTAAATATCTTAAAAACCGCAAATTTTAGAAAAACTACGAGGGATAAAACGTATCTCTCGTAGATAGTATATACAACGTAGATACAACGTACAAACGTATACAAGAGACAAAAAAGCTGCAAAATTTAACCCAGTGAATGCTGATATTAAGATTATGATGATCGGACTACTAATAACAGAAATTTTAACTTTTCTGAATTAAAACATGGTTATTTAGAACATACTGTCTGACATTTGAATATTTTTATTTGGAAAATTTAAAATTTCTCTCTTATTAGTGGTCCGTCATCATAATATTTATATCAGCGTTAATTGGATAAAATTTTGCAACTTTTTTGTTTCAAGCATATTTTTCCTAAAATTTGCGGTTTTTAAGATATTTAGCCTTGAAAATCAAAAACAGTCACCATTTTGAAATAGTACAAAAGTAGAAACATGATACTTCTTAAAAAAAGTTCTTAATAGTGGTTACCCATATACCAAGTTTGAAGTTTATACGTTGATAGATTAGTGAGATATTATTAAATATGTGGAAATCACAGACATGCAGACCGAAAACGAAGCACTTTAGGACCTATGTTTGTATAAACTTTTCTTCGTATTTTTACCTCTAATATCATATACTAAAATATTTCACCATAATTTCCGAACACCCTGTATATTTATCATTGCAGGTATTGGCTAGTTCAGAGTTTCATGCCGTTGTTTAAATCAATGCTTTATCTTTTTATTTTATGAGAAACTATTTGATGGTCTATATAATGTACAAACAGCTAGTACAGCCGATACTTTTGAGAATGTCAGTTGCTTGTTCATTTATGTTTTGGTCTTGTCTATTTACTTTCAGTCCACGAGTTGAAAATCAAATTACTAATAAATATTAGTTTCTACAGCAGATACATGCAAAGTTTTTACCCGGAAATAAAACTGGCATATATTCAAGGACAAAAGAGAAGAACTACAAAAATGGTATTTTACGTTTGAAAGGACGATTTGTTGTTCCGAAATCCTTCAGAGGACAACAATTCAATTTCTTCACGAGGGACATCCAAGAATCGTTGACATGCGTGCTTATGCCAGATTTAAAGTTCGGTGGCTTGTAATGAATTCTGAAATCAAAGAATATGTGGGATCATGTAATAAATGTGAACTGACGAGAAGGAATGACTCATAAATGCTTCTATTTTCGTGGATAGTTCCTGAGGAACCATGGACACGGCTTCACATTGATTTCACTGGGCCATATCACGGATATTACTGAATCGTCCTAGTAGATTCAACGACAAAACGGTCAGAAGTGATGCCATAAAAAACATCACCTCAGAGAAGACCATCACACTCCTAGAAGACGTATTCACAACATTTGGATTGACTAAAATGATAATCAGTGACGATGGCCCGCAAGTTACTTCACACAAATTCAAGAGTTTTTGGAACAAAAGCAAATCCGCCTATAGGAAAAACTGAAGTTTGGAAATTCTAAAGGAAAGATAATTTAGTTCTGACGAAAGTACTGTAGTTAAATTAAGGTATTTTTTAATAATCAATCGTAACCACCTTCTGACTTGGTAGTTTTTATTGGCTTGAGAATACTTTGAAATAAATCATAAAAATTGACACCTGCAAGTAACTGCAATAAGGCTTTCCTCATACCTGAAGGAGAATGCTATTGATATAAGTTGACCTACCAGTTAACTTTGTTCCCTCAGTTATCTAGTCGAAACTCACAGCCACATTGAATTTGTTAACGTACATTGTGAGGTATTCACTCAAGTATAGCTTTTTTCGAAAAATATTACTGTAATCTGTAATATAATTTTGTTCCAACAAAAGTACGGGTAATCAAGATCAGCTAGTTTATAATATTTAAGTGTAACAAACTTCTGATTTTAATTTTTTTATTGGCTTGAGAATACTTTAGAATAAATTATGAAAATGGACAACTGCAAGTGACTGCAACTAGGCTCTTCGTACTTGGAGGAAAATGCTTTTTATATCAGTTGACACACCAGTTAACTTTGTTTCCTCAGTTATCTAGTCGAAACTCACAGCACATCAAAATTTTTAGGGTACAGTATGAGAAATTCACTTAAGCATAACTTGGTTTGAAAACATGACTGTAAACTGCAGACAGAATTTTGTTTACCATGCGGTCCTCGAAAATTGGTTGACTTCGTTTGTACTTTCATCCCCATACAGTTTTAAAATGTTGTGCGTGAGTGAATTTAAGCTCTATTTGTACTTTATTGTGCCTTCCCGACTTCATTTTTTTGTTGTCAGTAGCTTTTATAAAATATATAAAACTTAAAACAAACTTAAAATTAAACATCCTCAAACAAATTAAAGTTATTGTATCCGTTAAAATGTCGAAAACAAGGCCACAAAAGCTGTAGTGTTGGTCTAGGGACGTTCTGTAGAGCACAACTATTTTGTAAGATTCCATTCGTAATTAAGTCCCAAGTATTCTGGGTGTTGAGTCACACGTTTCTAAACTATCCAACGATCCAGTAATCCATTCATTCATTCATACATTCATCCATTCGTCCATTCATTCATTCGCCCATTTGCCCATTCGTTCTTCATTCATCAATCACTAAAATCTTATACGCTATCACGTTCAATAAAGGCACGGCAATTATAAGGATGCTCAGTTTCTAGTTAAAAATTATGTATAATATTTCTAGATTAAAATTATCATCATGGTTAGGCTCCTTTATTGTTAATAGGGCATTTTCATATTTTTTATAACACTACAATTTGTCCATCTTGAGAGAAACAGACAAATCCACAAGAGAAACATTTCACCTTGTCATTATAACTTGGGGTTAAATCACTATCTGCAAACTTTAGGGTGTTATTGATCGCTAAAATTGTGGAATACAAATTTAGTAAATAATTAAAATCAATCAGTCTACCTGCTATAATTAATAAAAATGCACATTGCAATCAATGCTATATGTTATTAAACATTTTTTCCTTTTAGCAAGCGAATTTACGAGCTCCAGCTTGTTTGTTTATAAACAAATTGATTGTTTGACTACAAAACACGCCTAACTAGGAGTAGCCTTTTATTTTATGTTTGTTACTTAAATCTTTGTATCAAGTATATTTCCTGGTTTGTTTACTTTTTATGCTTGTACAAATTTTAAGTCGATGCAGATTGTTTAAAAGCATAAGAAAACAGACCCGATACTTTTTAGTTATAAGAAACAAGTATGTTCGAGGAGAGAAAACATCAAGACAAATGGGATGAAGTCGTAATTGACGCAGTCAGCCCTGTCACTGACTACGATTTAAGATGTTGAATGACCTCCCAAAAGTACTGTGATACTTCACTTAAAAAAGTGCGGTAATATGTATAAAAGTTTCATATTTTCGTAATGTACTAGTTTATTTTATTAAATTCAAACGGACTAAATAATAATTCAACAGGGCTGCGTGGTAATTGGATTACTGTTGGAAAAATTGAAAACCTATTCCTTTAAACTCAATAACAAAAATTATATAGGGCTAAAAAATAACATTTTAAAAGCAGAACTTGTAAAAAGTTCTTATTTAATTTCAATTGAACAGTAAATTATAACATTTAAATGTTTGCTTATAATTTTAAAATACATATGAGATTAATGTTTGATTGAAAAATTATTTCGAATAGTTGTATTTGAACATATTTTTTCCTCAAACATGATTATTTTAAATGTTAACAATACGATTGGGGTCGATACTAACTACTAGTACAACCGTAGGTTCAGTTTAATTTAGGTATCGTATATTATACACTACACAATCCATAAATCACACAATTGTTAAGACGAAGTAGTTAGGCCTAGTGCACTTCATAGCTTGATTTAGTATTTACTTATTATGTATTAAAGTGACAATCAAGTTTGTCAATTAACAGCATAGTTAGAATGAGGGTCGTGATGCGATTATAATTGCTTTCCTCTACAGTTAAGGGGTTATGAATTAATTATACACGAGAGTTATGATCTTATTTATACTTAATATATCCGCTAAGCTAGGTGTTTTGTGATTAAAAATCCTCCTTCAGTTCTCAAACAATTTTATTAATTTCGGAATCGTTGGAATTAACTCGGTGTAACGTTTTGTAGGAAACGAAATGTATGACGGCCAGAATTAAGGGTTAAGCCCTAAACGCCCTTAAAATTCGATATTTCTCATTAAGACTTTACGATAAAATAGAAGTTAACAGCCTATGGGAGTTAGCACAGTTCCATATATTAGCAGCGTGCATTAATTATAACAGTTAATATACGCTCAATGATAAAGTTACTAAATTCTTGAGGAAATTCTTAAACTTTAAGTGATGGTAAAATTCAATTTAGTTTTAAATGTTATTGATGTAAAGGGTGATTTTTTAGATTTTAAGTTGGTAGCATTGCTAAACACAACAATCAAATAGCTGATTTTTGTTTATTATCTTATGTCATTTCAATACACAGTCTAAGAAAAAATACAGCTGCTGGAAAGGGTATTTGAAAATTGGACTGCTAGATTAGGCTTTCTACGGGAACGCCATGGAGCCCATGTGACAGAAATCATTTTTAAAAACTAATTTCATAACACTGTGGTTAAAATAAATTAATTTCTATGTCAACCAGGTTATTTTTTATTGTTTTATTTAGTTTTAAAAATCGCACCACTAAAAAAATCACCCTTTACATTAAGCCATGTAGGATGATTAAAAAAGGGATTAAACGTGTGTTTTGTCTTGAAAATATAGAATAGAATAGTTTTATTTTTCATTACTCATACACGTTATAAATGTTGTACATAGCTTATATAAAATGAAAAATATAGTACCTCTGTAAGTTAAACCTGTATTGAGGTTACCATCTCTTGCATAAATTATAACAAAAATAAAGTTCTTCCAATGAAAAATAAATTTAAATTAAAAAACTAAATAACTTAAGATTCAATACGTAAACTTTACATATATGTGTGCGAATTACAAAAAATACAGTTTAAATATAAATGAATTACAAGTCATTATGAATTAAATGAGAAACGTTTAACATAACTTCTAAATGTGTAATGACACAATAAGGCCCTATACTATGAAATGAAGCATATGGCGAACATCCTGCTAACTAAACAATATTTCGTTAATTCTTTTAAAAATTTGGCCAAAGTATGAACTTCCTTTATGTCACTAAGCACATTATTGGAGATATTCTTGGAGCAATAAATGAAAATGGAAGACTGAAAGAAGTTCTGTTTTATTTAGGAATGTAATAGGATACACAGATCGCATGTTTTCTTTATTATTTCGTACTGGAATGTTTCCACTTCTAAGATAACACAATAACACATATTCCATACTTTGAAAAGAAACAAATGGTAGAATTCTTAAACAACAAAACAAATGCTACGAACGTTTAAATTTTCCTTTTTTTAATTAGTCTTATAAACTTATTTTTGGGAAACTTGTAAACCGATTAAAATAGTAACATAAGCAGAGCCTCAACAAGTGATTGCATATAGTAGTCTACTTTGCACCAGAGAAAAGTAAATTTTTTAAAGTACTGGAAGTGGAATAAGGTTGTTTAAGAAAATAAAATACTCGCAATATAGAATTAAGTTTTTTCTGCAACTGCGATATGTGAGTTTTCCATGAAAGTTGACTATCTAAATATAATCCCAAGTATTTAGTGTCATTTACTCTTTTTACAAAAGGGCAATACTTATTACAGTGGATGAAATGAGGGGGCAGTTTTAACATCTAAATACAACATGATAAAAAGTATCCTCATTTGGTTTCAAACCAAAATTTTTAAAATTGATTTTCTCTAAACTTAAAACATTTTCAAAATACCCCCGTTGCAGCAGACCTGCATACTCAGCGAATTTCAAGCTTGGTAGTTTATAATTATATATATAGTAGATCTGAACTAGAAGAGGCCATACACCAAGTTTTTTTTTATATATGAAGACAAATAAGCGAGATATAGAATTTTAATTATTTCCCATAAGGATAACATTGGGACAACGTACTGCGTTTACCACTTTTAATATCTCGGAAACCAATGGATATCCGTTGGTATGGATATATCCGTTCAGCAGTGACTGAATCTGAATATACTAAATTATTTGCTTCTTGAGCTCAGTTCAATGGTTCTAACAAAAATGGGATTATTTTTATTTTTATGTGTAAAACACTCAAAAAGTCAATTTCTTGAGGGGTTTATTCCCCTTTATTCCCCCTTCCGATTGCGTGATCGGACTGGTTTACGAACTCGTCCGAATAATTACTACTGGACCATTTTTTCGCGAGTTATGAATGAATGAATGAATGAATGAACGAAAATACCTCTTTATTGAGGCGCACTTAGAACCACATGGTCCTTTCTTACAGCTAATCTCTAATAATTTATACATAGTCAAAATAAGCTTACAATTCATAAAGCTAGATATGAAAATAAATTAAAAAAAAACCTATATTAACAATAATAAGGTGTTTCTTGCACCTCTCTCACTTAAGAACTCAAAATTTGCCGCAAGGAAATTTGGTATTCCAAGGTTGATTACAGAATGAGTAATTTGAATGATTCGAATTCGCCATTGATCTGAAAGTTTTAAAAGAGAAGATTGAATGTAATCAGGTGTGATGCAATCATCTCGTCGAAGATTCTATAAAAATCGGATGCAATAATTTTGAACGCGTTGTAATTTTGTCTCCAAGGCCACAGTCATATCATTAATTAATTACAGCAGTAATTAAAGTGAGGAAATACCATTCATTTGATAAGCGGTTAATGTGAAAAGGTAAGAGTCGCTGCATTTTTCAATGGCGGCAAAAACCTTTTTGCATTTATTCACCACCGCATTAGTCCTGTAAAGTGTGTTGTTTATCGTCAAACCAAGACTCTTAACTGTATTGTAGAAAGGCAAAGGTAGGCCATCAACTGTAATTTTTCGTGCCTCGTCTAGATGTAATCTGTTTAGTAACCGTGAATGTCCTAGCATTCTACCGTGAATGTTCTAGCGTTGGCTTTGTTTTGCCAGGATTCAGATTAAGTCCGTTCTTTGTTGCCCAGAGGACAATTCTGTCAATGTCGTCATTCATTAAAGAAGTAGTTTCATTCAGTTGGCTGACTTTGAAGTGAGTGTATATTTGTAGGTCGTCAGCTTATGAGTGAAACTTAGTATTCAGTAATACCCCCTTTCGCAGCATACCTGCATACACAGCGAATTTCAAATGCAAAAGAACAAGTTTTAATCCATCTTAGCGAAATATAACATGTTTTTGTAAGCTCCATAAGAATAACGTGGGGAATGGGTATGCAGGTTTTCTGCAACAGGTACGTTAAAACCTGGTGGCTTTAATTCAATATTTAGTAGATCTGAACTATAACAAGCCATTTACCAAGTTTTATCGAGATATGTTGAGAAATAAGCGAGATATATAATTTTACTTATTTCCCATAAGGATAACATTGGGACAACGAACTGTGTTTACCACTAGCGATATCACGGTAACCAATGGTCATAGAGCAAAATTCAAGGTACTAAATTATTTGTTTTTTAAAGCTAAATTCAATAATGTAAACTATAATTCCATTACTTTTTTGCAGGGGTTTATCCCCCCTTTCAATAGTCCGATCAGGCTGGTTTTGGAACTCGTCCGAATAATTACTACTTTACATGTCTGTACCAAATTTAATTCAGCTTGGACCATTTTTACGCAAGTTACCGTGCTTAAAGTCACATATAACCATTTTTTGTGTACGTTTGCTGCCATAAAAATGGTAATATCAGGGATTTTAGACTAATATACAATAAATCTCATCTATATGAAGCCATATGAAGCCACAAACCAAGTTTTATAAAGATATGTTGAGAAATAAGCGAGATATATAATTTTACTTTTCCCCCATAAGGTTTAACATTGGGACATCGTACTGCGTTTACCACTTTCAGTACCCTGGTATCCAATTGACATAGAGTAATAATTGAAATTACTAAATTGTTTGTTTTTACGAGCTGAATTCAATGGTGTTAATAAAAATTTGATTATTTTTACTATTCCATGTACAAAACTAAAAAAACATTTTGGGGGGTTTCCCCCATTACCCCCCCTTCCGGTGGTCGGATCGGGCTGGTTTACGAACTCGTCCGAGTGATAACCATTTTACACGTTTGTACCAAATTTCATTAAGATATTTACGACCACTATCGTATTATCTATATTATATACGACCGCATGTGTAACTCACTCACTCACTCACTCACGTATACAAATTCAAACCATACTTCCCGATGAGCTAGAAACATGAAATTTGGCACGAATATTACTTTGGTGGCCAAGCCACAGGAAAAATTGTCAAAACAAAACATTTCCACCCCCAACCCCTAAAAGGGGGGGAAGACTTGAATTTATAAAAACGTACTTTTCGTTTTCGGGCTCTAGCGGCTAAACTAGAGGTACTATCGAAAAACGGACTGCACCACGTGCCACGGATTTTTCATGATCTACAACTTTGGTCCTGTGACTTTTTGCCCTATCTCGTCTCCTTCACCCTTAGGTAGCTCTAGAACTTTTAATTTTCAAAGATTTCTCCGGGTTTTTAAGTCCCAGTAGATTTAATATTATACGTAGAGGGCTGAAGTTTGGCATAAATCATCTCTACATCATATATGTTAAAAATTGTTAGTAATATAACTAGTTTCTGACATTAAAATGCATATAAAGTTAAAAAACCTTCAAAATTCGCCAAATATCAGCGATTTTCTAGAGGTATTTCATTCCAGCTCAAACCATACTTCCCGATGAGCTAGAAACTTGAATTTTAGCACGAATATTTCTTGGAGGGTCAGCATCTAGTGAAAACTATTAAAACTCATAATTTTTTTATTTAAACCCCCAAAAAAAATTACAAAAATCGCTAACAAAAGCTATTTTTAAAGCAGAGGTTTTTGAGCTCTAGTGGCCAAACGGATGGCCCTATCGAAAAACGGACTGCTGAGTGCCCCGCGGATTTTTCACGATCTACAACATTGGTCCTGTGACTTTTTGCCCTATCTCGCCTCCTTCACCCTTAGGTTGCTCTAGAACTTTCAATTTTCTAAGATTACCCCGACGTTTTTCAGCTCCAGTAGATTTATTATTATACATAGAGGGCTGGAATTTTGTTCAAATCATCTCTACAGCGTAAATGTTACAAACCGCAAATAATATAACTTTTATTGGTGTTGAAATGCATATAAACTTGAAAAAATCTTCGGAATTCGCCAAATTCCAGCAATTTTCTCGAGGTAATGTATTTCGTATAACCCTGATACACTACCTAGACTCCTGATAATTTGCAATCAGTATGTATATGACTTGATTTTGTGCCCTGTCTCGTGTCTTTCGCCCTCAGATAGCTCTAAACCCTTTCAACCCCGAAACCGACCAATAAACGTAACAAATTAAGCATTTTTCATATGTTTGGCAATATTATTTTTAAATAAATAATTTGGCTTACGCCTTGAGCCCACCAACCCTCACTTCTTTCAAATAATTGTCCCCTAAAGCCATAAAACCCCTACCACCAATATCTCTTGACCCCTTGAACAAACCCAAAATACCTTGTGCTGAGGATTTGTAAACAATTAATTTAATTTTCACCTGTATTTTTTAAGAAATAAGTTTACCTCAACCCGAGACCCTCCTACCCTTTCCCAACAAAAAAGCCCAAACCCCTCCATCATAAATCCCTCCACTAAATACTCCCCTCTCCCCCACCAACTGCCCCCCCAAACGATAAATGTTGCTAGGATTTGTAAAGGCTTAATTCATATTGTGACTTTTCATTACACAAATTACAACTCCTTTCACTACAACTCCTTCATTTTTTCCTAACCTTCATGTCTTACCAACACTTTCCCCTTATAAGCCAACTAACCTCCCACATAAAACCCCCCAAAACCAACTACGTCCCAAAACCAACTACGTCTCAAAACTACTAATATCTTGTACAGAGTAGTTGTAGACTGTTTAATTAATTTTGTCTAGATTTTTATACCCAAACCCCCCCCCTGAATACGACCGGAGATACCAGGTATGGTGACTTTGTACGTAAACAAATAAATTAATATTTCTATGTGACTTTACAATATTAAAATTCCTCTCCAAAGAACTCACAGTAGGGGGCCTGGGGGCGGAGCCCCCAGCGAGCCGAAGGCGAGTCTATATTATATACGACCGCATGTGTAACTCACTCACTCACTCACTCACTCACTCACGTATACAAATTCAAACCATACTTCCCGATGAGCTAGAAACATGAAATTTGGCACGAATATTACTTTGGTTGCCAAGCCACAGGAAAAATTGTCAAAACAAAACATTTCCACCCCCAACCCCTAAAAGGGGGGGAAGACTTGAATTTAAAAAAACGTACTTTTCGTTTTCGGGCTCTAGCGGCTAAACTAGAGGTACTATCGAAAAACGGACTGCACCACGTGCCACGGATTTTTCATGATCTACAACTTTGGTCCTATGACTTTTTGCCCTATCTCGTCTCCTTCACCCTTAGGTAGCTCTAGAACTTTTAATTTTCATAGATTTCTCCGGGTTTTTAAGTCCCAGTAGATTTAATATTATACGTAGAGGGCTGAAGTTTGGCATAAATCATCTCTACATCATATATGTTAAAAATTGTTAGTAATATAACTAGTTTCTGACATTAAAATGCATATAAAGTTAAAAAACCTTCAAAATTCGCCAAATATCAGCGATTTTCTAGAGGTATTTCATTCCAGCTCAAACCATACTTCCCGATGAGCTAGAAACTTGAATTTTAGCACGAATATTTCTTGGAGGGTCAGCATCTAGTGAAAACTATTAAAACTCATAATTTTTTATTTAAACCCCCAAAAAAAATTACAAAAATCGCTAACAAAAGCTATTTTTAAAGCAGAGGTTTTTGAGCTCTAGTGGCCAAACGGATGGCCCTATCGAAAAACGGACTGCTGAGTGCCCCGCGGATTTTTCACGATCTACAACATTGGTCCTGTGACTTTTTGCCCTATCTCGCCTCCTTCACCCTTAGGTTGCTCTAGAACTTTCAATTTTCTAAGATTACCCCGACGTTTTTCAGCTCCAGTAGATTTATTATTATACATAGAGGGCTGGAATTTTGTTCAAATCATCTCTACAGCGTAAATGTTACAAACCGCAAATAATATAACTTTTATTGGTGTTGAAATGCATATAAACTTGAAAAAATCTTCGGAATTCGCCAAATTCCAGCAATTTTCTCGAGGTAATGTATTTCGTATAACCCTGATACACTACCTAGACTCCTGATAATTTGCAATCAGTATGTATATGACTTGATTTTGTGCCCTGTCTCGTGTCTTTCGCCCTCAGATAGCTCTAAACCCTTTCAACCCCGAAACCGACCAATAAACGTAACAAATTAAGCATTTTTCATATGTTTGGCAATATTATTTTTAAATAAATAATTTGGCTTACGCCTTGAGCCCACCAACCCTCACTTCTTTCAAATAATTGTCCCCTAAAGCCATAAAACCCCTACCACCAATATCTCTTGACCCCTTGAACAAACCCAAAATACCTTGTGCTGAGGATTTGTAAACAATTAATTTAATTTTCACCTGTATTTTTTAAGAAATAAGTTTACCTCAACCCGAGACCCTCCTACCCTTTCCCAACAAAAAAGCCCAAACCCCTCCATCATAAATCCCTCCACTAAATACTCCCCTCTCCCCCACCAACTGCCCCCCCAAACGATAAATGTTGCTAGGATTTGTAAAGGCTTAATTCATATTGTGACTTTTCATTACACAAATTACAACTCCTTTCACTACAACTCCTTCATTTTTTCCTAACCTTCATGTCTTACCAACACTTTCCCCTTATAAGCCAACTAACCTCCCACATAAAACCCCCCAAAACCAACTACGTCCCAAAACCAACTACGTCCCAAAACTACTAATATCTTGTACAGAGTAGTTGTAGACTGTTTAATTAATTTTGTCTAGATTTTTATACCCAAACCCCCCCCCTGAATACGACCGGAGATACCAGGTATGGTGACTTTGTACGTAAACAAATAAATTAATATTTCTATGTGACTTTACAATATTAAAATTCCTCTCCAAAGAACTCACAGTAGGGGGCCTGGGGGCGGAGCCCCCAGCGAGCCGAAGGCGAGTCTAATATATATACAGCCGGATGTGTAACTCATGTATAGATACAAATTCTAAAGTACTTCCAGATAAGCTAGAGACTTGAAATTTGGCACGGATATTCCTTCGGTGGTCAAACCCCAGGGAAAATTATCAAAACGAAACATTTCCACCCCCGACCCCTCCAAAGGGGGGGAAAAGGGGGGAAAAATTGAAGTTCGAAAAAAGTACTTTTCGTTTTTGGGCTGTAGCGGCTAAACTGGAGGTCCTATTGAAAAACGGACTGCACCACGCGCCACGGATTTTTTACGATCTACAACTTTGGTCCTGTGACTCTTTGCCCTATCTCGTCTCCTTCACCCTTAGATAGCGCTAGAATTTTTATTTTTCGAAATTTTCCCTAGGTTTTTTGGCTCCAGTAGATTTCACATCATACGTATAGGGCTGAAAATTGGCATACATCATCTCTACAGCATATATGTTACTAATCACGAATAATATAACTAGTTTGTAATATGAAAATGCCTGTAGATTTAAAATAATGTTCAAAATTCACTAAATGTCAGCGATTTCCCCAGGTTTTTCAGTTACAGTAGATTTAATATTACATGTAGAGGGCTGAAAATTGGCATACATCATCTCTACGACATATATGTTACAATTCACAAATAATATAACTAGTTTGTAATATTAAAATGCCTATAAATTTAAAAGAATCTTCAAAATTCGCCAAATGTCAGCGATTTCCTCAGATTTTTCAGTCCCAGTACATTTAATATTAGACGTAGAGGGCTGAAAATTGGCATACATCATCTCTACAGCATATAAGTTACTAATCACGAATAATATAACTAGTTTGTAATATTAAAATGCCTGTAGATTTAAAAGAATCTTCAAAATTCACTAAATGTCAGCGATTTCCCCAGGTTTTTCAGTTACAGTAGATTTAATATTAGATGTAGAGGGCTGAAAATTAGCATACATCATCTCTACGACATATATGTTACAATTCACAAATAATATAACTAGTTTGTAATATTAAAATGCCTATGATTTTTAAAAATCTATATTATATACGACCGCATGTGTAACTCACTCACTCACTCACTCACGTATACAAATTCAAACCATACTTCCCGATGAGCTAGAAACATGAAATTTGGCACGAATATTACTTTGGTGGCCAAGCCACAGGAAAAATTGTCAAAACAAAACATTTCCACCCCCAACCCCTAAAAGGGGGGGAAGACTTGAATTTATAAAAACGTACTTTTCGTTTTCGGGCTCTAGCGGCTAAACTAGAGGTACTATCGAAAAACGGACTGCACCACGTGCCACGGATTTTTCATGATCTACAACTTTGGTCCTGTGACTTTTTGCCCTATCTCGTCTCCTTCACCCTTAGGTAGCTCTAGAACTTTTAATTTTCAAAGATTTCTCCGGGTTTTTAAGTCCCAGTAGATTTAATATTATACGTAGAGGGCTGAAGTTTGGCATAAATCATCTCTACATCATATATGTTAAAAATTGTTAGTAATATAACTAGTTTCTGACATTAAAATGCATATAAAGTTAAAAAACCTTCAAAATTCGCCAAATATCAGCGATTTTCTAGAGGTATTTCATTCCAGCTCAAACCATACTTCCCGATGAGCTAGAAACTTGAATTTTAGCACGAATATTTCTTGGAGGGTCAGCATCTAGTGAAAACTATTAAAACTCATAATTTTTTTATTTAAACCCCCAAAAAAAATTACAAAAATCGCTAACAAAAGCTATTTTTAAAGCAGAGGTTTTTGAGCTCTAGTGGCCAAACGGATGGCCCTATCGAAAAACGGACTGCTGAGTGCCCCGCGGATTTTTCACGATCTACAACATTGGTCCTGTGACTTTTTGCCCTATCTCGCCTCCTTCACCCTTAGGTTGCTCTAGAACTTTCAATTTTCTAAGATTACCCCGACGTTTTTCAGCTCCAGTAGATTTATTATTATACATAGAGGGCTGGAATTTTGTTCAAATCATCTCTACAGCGTAAATGTTACAAACCGCAAATAATATAACTTTTATTGGTGTTGAAATGCATATAAACTTGAAAAAATCTTCGGAATTCGCCAAATTCCAGCAATTTTCTCGAGGTAATGTATTTCGTATAACCCTGATACACTACCTAGACTCCTGATAATTTGCAATCAGTATGTATATGACTTGATTTTGTGCCCTGTCTCGTGTCTTTCGCCCTCAGATAGCTCTAAACCCTTTCAACCCCGAAACCGACCAATAAACGTAACAAATTAAGCATTTTTCATATGTTTGGCAATATTATTTTTAAATAAATAATTTGGCTTACGCCTTGAGCCCACCAACCCTCACTTCTTTCAAATAATTGTCCCCTAAAGCCATAAAACCCCTACCACCAATATCTCTTGACCCCTTGAACAAACCCAAAATACCTTGTGCTGAGGATTTGTAAACAATTAATTTAATTTTCACCTGTATTTTTTAAGAAATAAGTTTACCTCAACCCGAGACCCTCCTACCCTTTCCCAACAAAAAAGCCCAAACCCCTCCATCATAAATCCCTCCACTAAATACTCCCCTCTCCCCCACCAACTGCCCCCCCAAACGATAAATGTTGCTAGGATTTGTAAAGGCTTAATTCATATTGTGACTTTTCATTACACAAATTACAACTCCTTTCACTACAACTCCTTCATTTTTTCCTAACCTTCATGTCTTACCAACACTTTCCCCTTATAAGCCAACTAACCTCCCACATAAAACCCCCCAAAACCAACTACGTCCCAAAACCAACTACGTCCCAAAACTACTAATATCTTGTACAGAGTAGTTGTAGACTGTTTAATTAATTTTGTCTAGATTTTTATACCCAAACCCCCCCCCTGAATACGACCGGAGATACCAGGTATGGTGACTTTGTACGTAAACAAATAAATTAATATTTCTATGTGACTTTACAATATTAAAATTCCTCTCCAAAGAACTCACAGTAGGGGGCCTGGGGGCGGAGCCCCCAGCGAGCCGAAGGCGAGTCTATATTATATACGACCGCATGTGTAACTCACTCACTCACTCACTCACTCACTCACGTATACAAATTCAAACCATACTTCCCGATGAGCTAGAAACATGAAATTTGGCACGAATATTACTTTGGTTGCCAAGCCACAGGAAAAATTGTCAAAACAAAACATTTCCACCCCCAACCCCTAAAAGGGGGGGAAGACTTGAATTTAAAAAAACGTACTTTTCGTTTTCGGGCTCTAGCGGCTAAACTAGAGGTACTATCGAAAAACGGACTGCACCACGTGCCACGGATTTTTCATGATCTACAACTTTGGTCCTATGACTTTTTGCCCTATCTCGTCTCCTTCACCCTTAGGTAGCTCTAGAACTTTTAATTTTCATAGATTTCTCCGGGTTTTTAAGTCCCAGTAGATTTAATATTATACGTAGAGGGCTGAAGTTTGGCATAAATCATCTCTACATCATATATGTTAAAAATTGTTAGTAATATAACTAGTTTCTGACATTAAAATGCATATAAAGTTAAAAAACCTTCAAAATTCGCCAAATATCAGCGATTTTCTAGAGGTATTTCATTCCAGCTCAAACCATACTTCCCGATGAGCTAGAAACTTGAATTTTAGCACGAATATTTCTTGGAGGGTCAGCATCTAGTGAAAACTATTAAAACTCATAATTTTTTATTTAAACCCCCAAAAAAAATTACAAAAATCGCTAACAAAAGCTATTTTTAAAGCAGAGGTTTTTGAGCTCTAGTGGCCAAACGGATGGCCCTATCGAAAAACGGACTGCTGAGTGCCCCGCGGATTTTTCACGATCTACAACATTGGTCCTGTGACTTTTTGCCCTATCTCGCCTCCTTCACCCTTAGGTTGCTCTAGAACTTTCAATTTTCTAAGATTACCCCGACGTTTTTCAGCTCCAGTAGATTTATTATTATACATAGAAGGCTGGAATTTTGTTCAAATCATCTCTACAGCGTAAATGTTACAAATCGCAAATAATATAACTTTTATTGGTATTGAAATGCATATAAACTTGAAAAAATCTTCGGAATTCGCCAAATTCCAGCAATTTTCTCGAGGTAATGTATTTCGTATAACCCTGATACACTACCTAGACTCCTGATAATTTGCAATCAGTATGTATATGACTTGATTTTGTGCCCTGTCTCGTGTCTTTCGCCCTCAGATAGCTCTAAACCCTTTCAACCCCGAAACGGACCAATAAACGTAACAAATTAAGCATTTTTCATATGTTTGGCAATATTATTTTTAATTAAATAATTTGGCTTACGCCTTGAGCCCACCAACCCTCACTTCTTTCAAATAATTGTCCCCTAAAGCCATAAAACCCCTACCACCAATATCTCTTGACTCCTTGAACAAACCCAAAATACCTTGTGCTGAGGATTTGTAAACAATTAATTTAATTTTCACCTGTATTTTTTAAGAAATAAGTTTACCTCAACCCGAGACCCTCCTACCCTTTCCCAACAAAAAAGCCCAAACCCCTCCATCATAAATCCCTCCACTAAATACTCCCCTTTCCCCCACCAACTGCCCCCCCAAACGATAAATGTTGCTAGGATTTGTAAAGGCTTAATTCATATTGTGACTTTTCATTACACAAATTACAACTCCTTTCACTACAACTCCTTCATTTTTTCCTAACCTTCATGTCTTACCAACACTTGCCCCTTATAAGCCAACTAACCTCCCACATAAAACCTCCCAAAACCAACTACGTCCCAAAACCAACTACGTCCCAAAACTACTAATATCTTGTACAGAGTAGTTGTAGACTGTTTAATTAATTTTGTCTAGATTTTTATACCCAAACCCCTCCCCTGAATACGACCGGAGATACCAGGTATGGTGACTTTGTACGTAAACAAATAAATTAATATTTCTATGTGACTTTACAATATTAAAATTCCTCTCCAAAGAACTCACAGTAGGGGGCCTGGGGGCGGAGCCCCCAGCGAGCCGAAGGCGAGTTAGACATATACAGGGTGAGTCTTCTAAGCTGACCGCACCAGATTATAGGCGAACGGCTTAACATACAAAGACGAAAAAACATTTCCCCACTAAATCATACCTAAGGAGCAACGTAAAAATATTTTTAAGCTTTTTAACATACAATATGGCATATGTTTATATTTGAAAATTCCGAGATTCGAACCCATGACCCCCGGTTATTGGAACACCCTGTATTTTAAAAAGCTTAAAAATATTTTTACGCACCTTGCATATTTTAGTGGATATTTTCTTTTTCTATCTTAGATTTTATCACTGACTAGCAGAACCCGTGGCTTCGCTCACGATAAAAATTATCGTCTAACCTTGATATGAAGAATCTAGAGGACTGAATGGAAAATATTTATATCAAGGAATATGTCATGTAGAGATATGTTTGTTTTATGGCGGAATGTAGGATAAAATGTAGATACCACAGTAGGATGTAGGATACCACAGTAGACAGTGAAGGTTTTCTTTTCACCGTTATAAAACGAAAACGGCCAGACCGATTTTAACACCAAATGTGTCGATTTTAAGGTACTTCTTTGTAGATTTACCAATACGTCCCTGGATTGCCTAGTAGGGCATCAATTAAGTGCAGTAAAGGGCTGAATGTTCGAAACAGTTATGGTGCTATCTGTGGGCAGTATTTCAAACTCGATTCACTTAGTTTTTAACTTAAAATATGGGCGGGTAGTAATAATTTAGGACCAACCACTGATTGCAGCATTTATTTTTCCATGAAAAACCGGGACACCGTCGAATTAGATGAAAAAGGTATTTGCCAAATTATTGTAACTGGCATGATTGTAATTAAAAACATAAAGGCCGGCATAAGGAAATAATTATAGCTCCCGCTGCCTAAAAAGATGGTACCACATAATGAGCTTATGATTAAACGTATAAGGTACGAAACTTAATCAAATGTAACTTTTATATAGTACGAATAACCTAACAAAATCATCAATACAACCATAAAACCATGATAAAAGGAATCAAATTTTAAATCAGCTGTAACAACGTATCCGTTTGTGAAGCTAATATGCTTGATTTAATAAAATTTGAAATTTAAACAAAAGATCATCCATTACATTAACATGGGGCATTTTCAAAGCTTCAGCTCCACCAAAAACCTCTAAAATCCTCGAATTAAAAAAAAATCCGTTCTTGGTGAATGCCAACACTCTGTGAGTAACGTCCATGCACATTTTCAAGGTTCTAGGTTAAGTAGTTTTGGCTGTACAATGATAGGTCAGTGGTATTTGACAAAAATATAGTAGAAAAGATACTATAAATATAACTTACAATCAGGGATTTGTATAATTCATAAATTTTTACATAAATAGATCAAAGAATCATATCATTTCAGCACATTCTGTTTGTGACTGAAAAATCAGTGTTCTTTTCTCTTTCCATCTTACCGGGATTTAGTCTCAAGACTCAGCCACAAAAGGCAGTATGCTCTTCAAGTTTAAATCTGCGTACGTCGAATTATACGAAACACCAAATCATCGGACAGGCATAGATGTAATAAAAAAATTATTAGGAACGTCTCCAGGAAAAACGATAACTCCCGCTACTGAAATATAGATGGTGCCACTTAACTCTTTTATATGGTAAATAATTATGCCTTGAAACAAATCAACAAAAATCGATGAAGCCATGATCAAAGAAATCAATTTATTATCATCTGTATCAACGTATACATTTCCGAAGCTAACTACCAGCTGATTGTTTTATGAACGTTAAAAATGTAAACAAAAATCGTCCAACATACTTTTAAATGGGAAAATTTGAAAACTTCGGCCTCGCCAAAAACCCCTTTATACTACGAATTTTGTAAAATCCGTTCTTAGCGGATGCCTACGCCCTAAGAGGAACATCCATGCAAAGTTTCAAGGTTCTAGGTCAAGTAGTTTGGGCTGTACGATGATTCCACTGAGTGGTATTTGACAAATATATAGTATAAGATTAACATGATAGGTTGTACCAAACTATTAATATTCCACTCACCATGTGATTTGGTTACTCGCTAAATCACTAAGCTGAACTCGTTTTCCTGACGGGTTTGAATAGGGCATACTATCTGGGCCCAATGCCGCTCCGGTTGGAAGTCATTGGCATTATTGTTAACCTCTAATGCAGAAATTCCAAAAATATGTATAAAAGTGTGATTTGTAGCAAATTATTAAATTTGATACAAATCAAAGGCGTATGGTCAATCTTACCAAATCACTCTACAAATCATTCTTACCACCTGGTGTGTTTGTTTGCAGGCAGTGTTGGCCTGGGACACGGTGTGTGCCGCGGATGTTCCTTAATGTCCTAGGAATATACTACTTACCACCTTTAAACATTACATTAGTAATGTAATGCTGCTACATTACATTAGTAATGTATTATCTTACAGATTTGTAAGTGATTACGTGATAATCTGATGTAAAAACAACTCATTTGCATGTAATTGGTTTATGTTAAGATGGGCTGGTATGGAAGTGCTCCAGTTTGTAGCCATGGAAGTTGTTCTATAAGTACTACATTATATCTAAATGGTAGCAATTATAGAATTTGTTATGATTGAATTCTATCAAAATGAATGTTTTTTTTCAGATATGGACTACAGTATAAAGATCGCAGTCATATGTTTCTTGAATACCATAGGTTGCTCCGGTCTCGCCCAAGTTCAAGGTAATTAGATTATTCTTATGACTAAATCCTCCAAAGATCCCAATGAAAGGTTAAATATATTTAGAGCCCTTATTTGTAAAAAAAAGTCTCCTAAAATTCTGGTAAGGTGGAAAATAAAATTGTGGTTTTATTTATTTTCAATAAACAAATAACGAAAAATAAGGAATTGATTTTCGAAAATGTTTTAAATTACGTTACATAACAAAATAATATTTAAAAGTATATTTTACCCTTGCATGCAATATTAATTTTATAGATTATTCTGATCATGAATTATTAATGTTTCTGTTCAAAGCTCTTACTTCGATGTGGATTTAAAATCTTAGCTGGAAGTCGCACGTACAGTAGTAAACCCCATCTGTTCTTTGAACTGTTTTAAAATGCATGCAAAGACATAAAACGTCTCTGGAACGAATCCGGAGGCTAATAAAATGTCTCTATTCTAAGATGGTGCATCATCTGAGGTACTTAGCTTTGATTGTAGAGCTTGTAATCATAGATACTTCCTTCCATCACGAATCCAATTACAAAAAAAAAACCTAAATTGACAATGTTAGTGCAATTGTTGATTGTCACTTGTGCACTAGGGTCTGACTACGACCTGCGGCCCGGATGCAATGAGTCGTTGGCCGTGTTCGACTGTGTGGGAGACCAGCTCTGTGTGCCAGCTTCCCTAGTGTGCAATGGCATACCGGACTGTCCCCAGGGCCAGGACGAGTCTGTACTGCAGTGTGGTAAGTGTGTGGGAGACCAGCTCTGTGTGCCAGCTTCCCTAGTGTGCAATGGCATACCGGACTGTCCCCAGGGCCAGGACGAGTTTGTACTGCAGTGTGGTAAGTGTGTGGGAGACCAGCTCTGTGTGCCAGCTTCCCTAGTGTGCAATGGCATACCGGACTGTCCCCAGGGCCAGGACGAGTCTGTACTGCAGTGTGGTAAGTGTGTGTGTGAGACCAGCTCTGTGTGTCAGCTTCCCTAGTGTGCAATGGCATACCGGACTGTCCCCAGGGCCACGACGAGTCTGTACTGCAGTGTGGTAAGTGTGTGTGTGACCAGCTCTGTGTGTCAGCTACCCTAGTGTGCAATGGCATACCGGACTGTCCCCAGGGCCAGGACGAGTCTGTACTGCAGTGTGGTAAGTGTGTGGGAGACCAGCTCTGTGTGCCAGCTTCCCTAGTGTGCAATGGCATACCGGACTGTCCCCAGGGCCAGGACGAGTCTGTACTGCAGTATGGTAAGTGTGTGTGTGACCAGCTCTGTGTGTCAGCTCCCTAGTGTGCAATGGCATACCGGACTGTCCCCAGGGCCAGGACGAGTCTGTACTGCAGTGTGGTAAGTGTGTGGGAGACCAGCTCTGTGTGCCAGCTTCCCTAGTGTGCAATGGTATACCGGACTGTCCCTAGGGCCAGGACGAGTCTGTACTGCAGTGTGGTAAGTGTGTGGGAGACCAGCTCTGTGTGCCAGCTTCCCTAGTGTGCAATGGCATACCGGACTGTCCCCAGGGCCAGGACGAGTCTGCACTGCAGTGTGGTAAGTGTGTGGGAGACCAGCTCTGTGTGCCAGCTTCCCTAGTGTGCAATGGCATACCGGACTGTCCCTAGGGCCAGGACGAGTCTGTACTGCAGTGTGGTAAGTGTGTGGGAGACCAGCTCTGTGTGTCAGCTTCCCTATTGTGCAATGGCATACCGGACTGTCCCCAGGGCCAGGACGAGTCTGTACTGCAGTGTGGTAAGTGTGTGTGTGAGGCTAGCTCTGTGTGTCAGCTCCCTAGTGTGCAATGACATAACGGACTGTCCCCAGGGCCAGAACGTGTCTGTAATGCAGTGTGTTAAGTGTGTGTGTGAGACTAGCTCTTTGTGTCAGCTCCCTAGTGTGCAATGACATAACGGACTGTCCCAAGGGCCAGGACGAGTCTGTAATGCAGTGTGGTAAATGTGTGTGTGGGACTAGCTCTGTGTGTCAGCTCCCTAGTGTGCAATGACATAACGGACTGTCCCCAGGGCCAGGACGAGTCTGTGCTGCAGTGTGGTAAGTGTGTGGGAGACCAGCTCTGTGTGTCAGCTACCCTAGTTGCAATGGCATAACGGACTGTCCCCAGGGCCAGGACGAGTCTGTACTGCAGTGTGGTAAGTGTGTGGGAGACCAGCTCTGTGTGTCAGCTTCCCTAGTGTGCAATGGCATAACGGACTGTCCCCAGAGCCAGGACGATTCTGTACTGCAGTGTAGTAAGTGTAGGGGAGACCAACTCTGTGTGTCAGCTTCCCTAGTGTGCAATGTCGTAATGGACTGTTCCCAGGGCCAGGACGAGTCTGTACTGCAGTGTGGTAAGTGTGAGGGAGACCAGCTCTGTGTCAGCTTCCCCAGTGTGCAATGACATAACGGACTGTCCCTAGGGCCAGGACGAGTCTGTACTGCAGTGTGGTATGTGTGTGGGAGACCAGCTCTGTGTGTCAGCTACCCTAGTGTGCAATGGCATACCGAATTGTCCCCAGGGCCAGGACGAGTCTGTACTGCAGTGTGGTAAGTGTGTGGGAGACCAGCTCTGTGTGTCAGCTACCCTAGTGTGCAATGGCATACCGGACTGTCCCTAGGGCCAGGACGAGTCTGTACTGCAGTGTGGAAAGTGTGTGGGAGACCAGCTCTGTGTGTCAGCTTCCCTAGTGTGCAATGGCATAACGGACTGTCCCCAGGGCCAGGACGAGTCTGTACTGCAGTGTAGTAAATGTGCGTGAAACCAGCTCTGTAAGTCAGCTTCCCCAGTGTGCAATGACATAACGGACTATCCCCAGGGCCAGGACGAGTCTGTACTGCATTGTGGTAAGTGTGTGGGAGACCAGCTCTGTGTCAGCTACCTAGTGTGCAATGTCGTAACGGACTGTCCCCAGGGCCAGGACGAGTCTGTACTGCAGTGTAGTAAATGTGCGTGAAACCAGCTCTGTAAGTCAGCTTCCCCAGTGTGCAATGACATAACGGACTGTCCCTAGGGCCAGGACGAGTCTGTACTGCAGTGTGGTAAGTGTGTGTGTGACCAGCTCTGTGTGTCAGCTTCCCTAGTGTGCAATGGCATACCGGACTGTCCCCAGGGCCAGGACGAGTCTGTACTGCAGTGTGGTAAGTGTGTGTGTGACCAGCTCTGTGTGTCAGCTCCCTAGTGTGCAATGGCATACCGGACTATCCCCAGGGCCAGGACGAGTCTGTACTGCAGTGTGGTAAGTGTGTCGGAGACCAGCTCTGTGTGCCAGCTTCCCTAGTGTGCAATGGTATACCGGACTGTCCCTAGGGCCAGGACGAGTCTGTACTGCAGTGTGGTAAGTGTGTGGGAGACCAGCTCTGTGTGCCAGCTTCCCTAGTGTGCAATGGCATACCGGACTGTCCCCAGGGCCAGGACGAGTCTGTACTGCAGTGTGGTAAGTGTGTGGGAGACCAGCTCTGTGTGCCAGCTTCCCTAGTGTGCAATGGCATACCGGACTGTCCCTAGGGCCAGGACGAGTCTGTACTGCAGTGTGGTAAGTGTGTGGGAGACCAGCTCTGTGTGTCAGCTTCCCTATTGTGCAATGGCATACCGGACTGTCCCCAGGGCCAGGACGAGTCTGTACTGCAGTGTGGTAAGTGTGTGTGTGAGGCTAGCTCTGTGTGTCAGCTCCCTAGTGTGCAATGACATAACGGACTGTCCCAAGGGCCAGGACGAGTCTGTAATGCAGTGTGGTAAATGTGTGTGTGGGACTAGCTCTGTGTGTCAGCTCCCTAGTGTGCAATGACATAACGGACTGTCCCCAGGGCCAGGACGAGTCTGTGCTGCAGTGTGGTAAGTGTGTGGGAGACCAGCTCTGTGTGTCAGCTACCCTAGTTGCAATGGCATAACGGACTGTCCCCAGTGCCAGGACGAGTCTGTACTGCAGTGTGGTAAGTGTGTGGGAGACCAGCTCTGTGTGTCAGCTTCCCTAGTGTGCAATGGCATAACGGACTGTCCCCAGAGCCAGGACGAGTCTGTACTGCAGTGTGGTAAGTGTGTGGGAGACCAGCTCTGTGTGTCAGCTTCCCTAGTGTGCAATGGCATAACGGACTGTCCCCAGAGCCAGGACGATTCTGTACTGCAGTGTAGTAAGTGTGGGGGAGACCAACTCTGTGTGTCAGCTTCCCTAGTGTGCAATGTCGTAATGGACTGTTCCCAGGGCCAGGACGAGTCTGTACTGCAGTGTGGTAAGTGTGAGGGAGACCAGCTCTGTGTCAGCTTCCCCAGTGTGCAATGACATAACGGACTGTCCCTAGGGCCAGGACGAGTCTGTACTGCAGTGTGGTATGTGTGTGGGAGACCAGCTCTGTGTGTCAGCTACCCTAGTGTGCAATGGCATACCGGACTGTCCCTAGGGCCAGGACGAGTCTGTACTGCAGTGTGGTAAGTGTGTGGGAGACCAGCTCTGTGTGCCAGCTTCCCTAGTGTGCAATGGTATACCGGACTGTCCCTAGGGCCAGGACGAGTCTGTACTGCAGTGTGGTAAGTGTGTGGGAGACCAGCTCTGTGTGCCAGCTTCCCTAGTGTGCAATGGCATACCGGACTGTCCCCAGGGCCAGGACGAGTCTGTACTGCAGTGTGGTAAGTGTGTGGGAGACCAGCTCTGTGTGCCAGCTTCCCTAGTGTGCAATGGCATACCGGACTGTCCCTAGGGCCAGGACGAGTCTGTACTGCAGTGTGGTAAGTGTGTGGGAGACCAGCTCTGTGTGCCAGCTTCCCTAGTGTGCAATGGCATACCGGACTGTCCCCAGGGCCAGGACGAGTCTGTACTGCAGTGTGGTAAGTGTGTGGGAGACCAGCTCTGTGTGCCAGCTTCCCTAGTGTGCAATGGCATACCGGACTGTCCCTAGGGCCAGGACGAGTCTGTACTGCAGTGTGGTAAGTGTGTGGGAGACCAGCTCTGTGTGTCAGCTTCCCTATTGTGCAATGGCATACCGGACTGTCCCCAGGGCCAGGACGAGTCTGTACTGCAGTGTGGTAAGTGTGTGTGTGAGGCTAGCTCTGTGTGTCAGCTCCCTAGTGTGCAATGACATAACGGACTGTCCCAAGGGCCAGGACGAGTCTGTAATGCAGTGTGGTAAATGTGTGTGTGGGACTAGCTCTGTGTGTCAGCTCCCTAGTGTGCAATGACATAACGGACTGTCCCCAGGGCCAGGACGAGTCTCTGCTGCAGTGTGGTAAGTGTGTGGGAGACCAGCTCTGTGTGTCAGCTACCCTAGTTGCAATGGCATAACGGACTGTCCCCAGGGCCAGGACGAGTCTGTACTGCAGTGTGGTAAGTGTGTGGGAGACCAGCTCTGTGTGTCAGCTTCCCTAGTGTGCAATGGCATAACGGACTGTCCCCAGAGCCAGGACGATTCTGTACTGCAGTGTAGTAAGTGTGGGGGAGACCAACTCTGTGTGTCAGCTTCCCTAGTGTGCAATGTCGTAATGGACTGTTCCCAGGGCCAGGACGAGTCTGTACTGCAGTGTGGTAAGTGTGAGGGAGACCAGCTCTGTGTCAGCTTCCCCAGTGTGCAATGACATAACGGACTGTCCCTAGGGCCAGGACGAGTCTGTACTGCAGTGTGGTAAGTGTGTGGGAGACCAGCTCTGTGTGTCAGCTACCCTAGTTGCAATGGCATAACGGACTGTCCCCAGGGCCAGGACGAGTCTGTACTGCAGTGTGGTAAGTGTGTGGGAGACCAGCTCTGTGTGTCAGCTTCCCTAGTGTGCAATGGCATAACGGACTGTCCCCAGAGCCAGGACGATTCTGTACTGCAGTGTAGTAAGTGTGGGGGAGACCAACTCTGTGTGTCAGCTTCCCTAGTGTGCAATGTCGTAATGGACTGTTCCCAGGGCCAGGACGAGTCTGTACTGCAGTGTGGTAAGTGTGAGGGAGACCAGCTCTGTGTCAGCTTCCCCAGTGTGCAATGACATAACGGACTGTCCCTAGGGCCAGGACGAGTCTCTGCTGCAGTGTGGTAAGTGTGTGGGAGACCAGCTCTGTGTGTCAGCTACCCTAGTTGCAATGGCATAACGGACTGTCCCCAGGGCCAGGACGAGTCTGTACTGCAGTGTGGTAAGTGTGTGGGAGACCAGCTCTGTGTGTCAGCTTCCCTAGTGTGCAATGGCATAACGGACTGTCCCCAGAGCCAGGACGATTCTGTACTGCAGTGTAGTAAGTGTGGGGGAGACCAACTCTGTGTGTCAGCTTCCCTAGTGTGCAATGTCGTAATGGACTGTTCCCAGGGCCAGGACGAGTCTGTACTGCAGTGTGGTAAGTGTGAGGGAGACCAGCTCTGTGTCAGCTTCCCCAGTGTGCAATGACATAACGGACTGTCCCTAGGGCCAGGACGAGTCTGTACTGCAGTGTGGTAAGTGTGTGGGAGACCAGCTCTGTGTGTCAGCTACCCTAGTGTGCAATGGCATACCGGACTGTCCCTAGGGCCAGGACGAGTCTGTACTGCAGTGTGGTAAGTGTGTGGGAGACCAGCTCTGTGTGTCAGCTTCCCTAGTGTGCAATGGCATAACGGACTGTCCCCAGGGCCAGGACGAGTCTGTACTGCAGTGTAGTAAATGTGCGTGAAACCAGCTCTGTAAGTCAGCTTCCCCAGTGTGCAATGACATAACGGACTATCCCCAGGGCCAGGACGAGTCTGTACTGCATTGTGGTAAGTGTGTGGGAGACCAGCTCTGTGTCAGCTACCTAGTTTGCAATGTCGTAACGGACTGTCCCCAGGGCCAGGACGAGTCTGTACTGCAGTGTAGTAAATGTGCGTGAAACCAGCTCTGTAAGTCAGCTTCCCCAGTGTGCAATGACATAACGGACTGTCCCTAGGGCCAGGACGAGTCTGTTGTGCAGTGTGGTAAGTGTGTGTGTGACCAGCTCTGTGTGTCAGCTTCCCTAGTGTGCAATGGCATACCGGACTGTCCCCAGGGCCAGGACGAGTCTGTACTGCAGTGTGGTAAGTGTGTGTGTGACCAGCTCTGTGTGTCAGCTCCCTAGTGTGCAATGGCATACCGGACTGTCCCCAGGGCCAGGACGAGTCTGTACTGCAGTGTGGTAAGTGTGTGGGAGACCAGCTCTGTGTGCCAGCTTCCCTAGTGTGCAATGGTATACCGGACTGTCCCTAGGGCCAGGACGAGTCTGTACTGCAGTGTGGTAAGTGTGTGGGAGACCAGCTCTGTGTGCCAGCTTCCCTAGTGTGCAATGGCATACCGGACTGTCCCCAGGGCCAGGACGAGTCTGTACTGCAGTGTGGTAAGTGTGTGGGAGACCAGCTCTGTGTGCCAGCTTCCCTAGTGTGCAATGGCATACCGGACTGTCCCTAGGGCCAGGACGAGTCTGTACTGCAGTGTGGTAAGTGTGTGGGAGACCAGCTCTGTGTGTCAGCTTCCCTATTGTGCAATGGCATACCGGACTGTCCCCAGGGCCAGGACGAGTCTGTACTGCAGTGTGGTAAGTGTGTGTGTGAGGCTAGCTCTGTGTGTCAGCTCCCTAGTGTGCAATGACATAACGGACTGTCCCAAGGGCCAGGACGAGTCTGTAATGCAGTGTGGTAAATGTGTGTGTGGGACTAGCTCTGTGTGTCAGCTCCCTAGTGTGCAATGACATAACGGACTGTCCCCAGGGCCAGGACGAGTCTGTGCTGCAGTGTGGTAAGTGTGTGGGAGACCAGCTCTGTGTGTCAGCTACCCTAGTTGCAATGGCATAACGGACTGTCCCCAGGGCCAGGACGAGTCTGTACTGCAGTGTGGTAAGTGTGTGGGAGACCAGCTCTGTGTGTCAGCTTCCCTAGTGTGCAATGGCATAACGGACTGTCCCCAGAGCCAGGACGATTCTGTACTGCAGTGTAGTAAGTGTGGGGGAGACCAACTCTGTGTGTCAGCTTCCCTAGTGTGCAATGTCGTAATGGACTGTTCCCAGGGCCAGGACGAGTCTGTACTGCAGTGTGGTAAGTGTGAGGGAGACCAGCTCTGTGTCAGCTTCCCCAGTGTGCAATGACATAACGGACTGTCCCTAGGGCCAGGACTAGTCTGTACTGCAGTGTGGTATGTGTGTGGGAGACCAGCTCTGTGTGTCAGCTACCCTAGTGTGCAATGGCATACCGGATTGTCCCCAGGGCCAGGACGAGTCTGTACTGCAGTGTGGTAAGTGTGTGGGAGACCAGCTCTGTGTGTCAGCTACCCTAGTGTGCAATGGCATACCGGACTGTCCCTAGGGCCAGGACGAGTCTGTACTGCAGTGTGGTAAGTGTGTGGGAGACCAGCTCTGTGTGTCAGCTTCCCTAGTGTGCAATGGCATAACGGACTGTCCCCAGGGCCAGGACGAGTCTGTACTGCAGTGTAGTAAATGTACGTGAAACCAGCTCTGTAAGTCAGCTTCCCCAGTGTGCAATGACATAACGGACTATCCCCAGGGCCAGGACGAGTCTGTACTGCATTGTGGTAAGTGTGTGGGAGACCAGCTCTGTGTCAGCTACCTAGTGTGCAATGTCGTAACGGACTGTCCCCAGGGCCAGGACGAGTCTGTACTGCAGTGTAGTAAATGTGCGTGAAACCAGCTCTGTAAGTCAGCTTCCCCAGTGTGCAATGACATAACGGACTGTCCCTAGGGCCAGGACGAGTCTGTACCGCAGTGTAGTAAGTGTGTGGGAGACCAGCTCTGAAGTCAGCTTCCCCAGTGTGCAATGACATAACGGACTGTCCCTAGGGCCAGGACGAGTCTGTACTGCAGTGTGGTAAATGTGCGTGAAACCAGCTCTGTAAGTCAGCTTCCCCAGTGTGCAATGACATAACGGACTGTCCCTAGGGCCAGGACGAGTCTGTACCGCAGTGTAGTAAGTGTGTGGGAGACCAGCTCTGTAAGTCAGCTTCCCCAGTGTGCAATAACATAACGGACTGTCCCCAGGGCCAGGACGAGTCTGTACCGCAGTGTGGTAAGTGAGTGTGTGACCAGCTCTGTGTGTCAGCTTCCCTAGTGTGCAATGACATAACGGACTGTCCCTAGGGCCAGGACGAGTCTGTACCGCAGTGTGGTAAGTGTGTGGGAGACCAGCTCTGTGTGTCAGCTACCCTAGTGTGCAATGACATAACGGACTGTCCCTAGGGCCAGGACGAGTCTGTACCGCCGTGTGGTAAGTGTGTGTGAAACCAGCTCTGTAAGTCAGCTTCCCCAGTGTGCAATAACATAACGGACTGTCCCTAGGGCCAGGACGAGTCTGTACTGCATTGTGGTAAGTGTGTGGGAGACCAGCTCTGTGTGTCAGCTACCCTAGTGTCCAATGACATAACGGACTGTCCCTAGGGCCAGGACGAGTCTGTACCGCAGTGTGGTAAGTGTGTGTGAAACCAGCTCTGTAAGTCAGCTTCCCCAGTGTGCAATGACATAACGGACTGTCCCTAGGGCCAGGACGAGTCTGTACTGCATTGTGGTAAGTGTGTGGGAGACCAGCTCTGTGTGTCAGCTACCCTAGTGTCCAATGACATAACGGACTGTCCCTAGGGCCAGGACGAGTCTGTACTGCATTGTGGTAAGTGTGTGGAAGGCTAGTTCTGTGTCTGTGCTTTACTAGTGTGCAACGGCATACCGGACCGTCATCAGGGACAAAACGAGTCTGTACTGTGGTGTGGTAAGTAGTCGTTAATTATTTTTCGATCTGTAAAAGCAATTTAAAAATATTTTTTAACAAGTTTTAGCAAACCAATCTGCTTTAATACTATCTTTTGAAAATAAATAATTAAAATATGTGGAGTATTAAATTTCAATTGAGGGTAGTATTCGCCTCTCGATTAATTTACGTACCTTTATTAGATACCTTTAAAATCCACCGCCTTGAATAGAGTGTGGTTCACACCAAGGCCCCGTTTTCTCGGAGGAAACTTTAACGAACTAACGAGTGTAAAAATGCTTTCAACCTCTTTCCGAGGGAAGTACCTGGACTTAAACGTCACAGTTTAACTCACCTTTTAAATAAAGTTTACGATTCTCGGAGCAGATTCAGCCCGGTTCCCCACGAGGAGTAGGTTATGTTGTCAATAAAACCAAACGTGTGACCTGTGCAAAACATTCCAAGAAGCAGTTAACTAACTTTAACTTTAAAAGTACCAAGGCTTTACTAAAGTAGATACGTTTTAAATAATACCCACTAAGAAAATAGCTTTGAAATGACTATAGTTTTCACCAATAGGTTTACTTATTGTTTGACCAGGTTGTCTGGCGAACGAGTTCAGCTGCGGCAACAGCTGCGTGGCGCTGGTGAAGCGCTGCGACCGCCAGCTGGACTGCCTCAACGGCGAGGACGAGGACGACTGCAGTGAGTGGCGAACATTACACCATATCATATCCCGTTTGAATATAAATAAAATTAACCTTTCACTGTCCATAAATTCCACGAATGTTTATAAAAATCCGAATACCAACGACAACTCCAAAACATATCTCTGTCCAAAAAAATAACACAATAATGAATTTTCTCTTTGCTTTAAATTCGTTTGAAAAACGAATCTCCATTATCATAAGGTCTTCAATGTTCGAAATCGGGCTATGTTCCTCTTTAGTTGTAAATGCTCTTTAAAAAATAGTTTATATAGTATTACAAACATTACTCAAGTTTTTAGCCAACAGATTATATGGTTTAGTACTCTTAAGATGAAGTTAAAATTTGAAAGTGTTTACGAAGCTATTATTATTAACGATTAAAATAATTTGAGATGAAACAGACAAAACTAGGTGGAAATTGCGGTTAAATTAGTTCTCGAGTTCAGGTTGAAATAGTAGTTTAATTTAACGTTTAAGTTAACGTTTCAGGTAATGAAAGTTGTATTCCTTAGAGTAAAATTATTTGGTCGGCCCAGAATTAAATGCATTTTAATAGTGTTCTTTGTTGAGATAGAGGTGTTTTGTTTCTCCAAGTACCTTTTATTAATCGAACACAAACTCTTAGAAAAGCATCTAATTAAATTTTTATATAAATGCATATAATTGCTGTGCCATACACAAGGAAATACCTGCAGAAACAAACAATATTGAAAAGGACACAATTCCAACCCATAAAATAGATGTTTTAAGTATCCGACTTTTAGTTCCCTCAAGGAGTTTTTCTCAGAGGGAATTCCTCCGAGGAGGCCTGGAGCCTGTGTAAAAAATTTCTAGAGCTGAGTTATAATTAGTTTCAATTAGTAAAATGTAATAGGGCCAATGAATTAGCCCCATTTCCAAGATTTGAGTATCTTTTTGAACCGTATATGTAGTTTTTACTTCTAAAGGGTTTTCTGTTATTCAAGGAATCTTGATATACTATCATACCCTTATGGATTTTAACACAACATTGAAATAAAAATTCAAAGATGAGGTGTATGAATTAAACTTAATCATGAAAATTAATGCGATTCAAGTAAATAGCTGCCATTTATTTTCTTGAATAAATGGATAGGTATTTATTTATTTACTTGAATAAATAAATAAATAGGCAGCACAAACCTACCAGGACTTTGTGCTGCCATCCTGGTAGGTTTCCATTTAGATTCAATGCAATAAAATTAGTATCGATCAAAGTTTTGGACATTTTGAAAATAATAGTTAACAGTTCTTGTAACCTTCTTGAAGCCTTTTAAAGCTAGAAATTACCATTTAAATTTCACTTGTACGTTTTTTAGACGTATGCAGTTAACAAACAAAATAGTTTGGTATAACTTTTTAACGAATATCTATATATATAAAGGAGAAGGGGTTTTCTATCGGACAGCAAATCTCTATAACTATATGACCTAAAGAGTTGAAATTTGGCACATGTGCTCCCCTTAGGTCTTAGATGCACACTAAGAAACGGTTTTACAATATTCTCAAAGGGTTTAGCCCTATGGTACTTTAACAAGTTTTAATGTTAAATTATAGGGAAGGATATAGGCTAAGGTTGTCATGGCAACCTTAAAAAGTATGACAAATTAAATCCTAAAAAAAAGCCAGAGGAAGTTTTTATGTTTTTCCACGGGTGAAACCGTGTTAATCAGCTAGTATTACATAAAAATAACACACTGCAAGGGTAAATTTGAATGAAGAATCCAAAACATGTCAATGGAAATTGATAGCGTAGGTGTGCAAATAACTGAATACAAATTAGTTTTTTATCAGATTTGCGTTTGATTTTTCATTAAACTACTCTAAACGATAAGCTAATTTACCTCACGGAAAAAGTATGTATTTTTTTAAAGCATTATCATTTTAAATTATGAAAAAACTAATAAACAAAAGAAATCTTCTTAAGAGCTTCCAACGTCATCTTTGCGTCATATAACATTATGTACAAACATAATATTATTACTAAGGGAAAACCTACTAAAATGTAAAACAGTGTAACATCCTTATCGCTGCGCTGCTTCCAAATGCAATTGTTCTGTTTATTCATTCTGTTTGTTCCTGGTCATTATTCTCTGTAGGCTTCTGATGTTGTTGTTGAAACGCAGTCACGGCCCTGTTGCAGATACGTACCTGTGTCCGATGACTCACTTCAAGTGCAACAATCACTTCTGCGTGCCGCTCGCCGCCGTGTGCAACTTCACCGACGACTGCGGCGACAACTCGGACGAGGCCACCTGTTGTCAGTACCAACACAACAACTGACAAAACCGACTTTCGCATAATTACATACGACTTGTCTTATGCAATGGTTATGATTGACGAGTTTTTTTTCAACTAATGACGGATTTTTCTTACGAAAGTACATTGTTTCGTCCATATATGGTTGTGTATACTTCCGTAGTTTAAAGGTTTATACTGACGAAAAGTTGTGCTTAATTACATATATTAAAACTTTTCTTTTTGTTTCAATAAGATTTATAGTGGTTAAAATACTGAACTCTTAAGCTACTCGTATCAAATTACAAACATACATTATTTTGTAAATGTTAAAAATGTATTATGATTTTTTATATATATATATATATATGTATATATATATATATATATATATATATATATATATATATATATATACAGCATTAATCCGTTTTTTAATCAATGCCAGATGTAATTAGTTTCTTAAATTAAATCGTAGTGTTTAAATCAATGATATCACGTATAAATTTGAAAGTTTGCTAGTTTAACTTCATAATTAGGAACGCTTATTCAAGCCTTTGCGGAATTAATAAATTTATCCAATAGGCTACTATACGAAGTTAAATGAAAGTAAATATAATTCTAAGACTACTTAGTATTGTTTTCTGCGACAGTAAAAATTCCTCCTGTTTTAGTTCTAAAATTATTTATTAGTTAAGGAGCTGGTGGATAAACCGTTTGCTTTTTCATCAGAGCAAAAAACAATTAATTCCAACGAGTAACAGATGTGAAGACGCGACGCCGCGATTCCTCAAGCCATTTTGGTTTAACGATGTCTTTATCTTGCCTCAAACGATCTTCTTATAGTAAATTACGACCTAAGCTGAAAGGCTACAATCCGACTTCACTGATATGCTTTGAGATTGATGTGAAGTTGTATGCACAATTCCAAAGGCAATTAAACACTATATAATTTTCGATTCATCTGCGGACTTTCTAAGCTAGATAATATTTTATCATAGGGCAGATGATGTTCTTATGAGCAGTCACATTGTAAATTCAACTCTGTATATTATTCAAAGTTTTGAAAACAATTCGAAAAAAAAACAAAATAGTAAACATTCACCTCGTAATTTCTTTCCATTAAGTAATTAGGGCCGTGTGTTATGGTCCGTGCAGGACTCTTTGCGGATTGTAATTTGAAACTTCCTCCAAGGATACCAATGAAAACAAATATTTATTGATTCTGCCATCAATAACATCAAGTATTATCAACTGTTAATTTAATGTAAAGTTAATGTTTTAATGAACTACGTTAACTATTTTTTTCTGTTTTGTAAAATTTTATTATTTTAGAGTTTACATGAACTATTTAACTAACCTGTCGTCTATATATACCTTTGAATAGAAACAAGATGTCTAGGAGACGTTCATGAATAATGATCATCTTAATGTCTTAAATACCGTAGGTAATTTGTCAGCGGTGGCGAGACACAACGGTACATTCATCTCCGAGATTTACTCTTCATACCTTGATTTTGACGAAGGATTGCACCACAATTAATATTTCCCAGTTTGTAATTTGTCACTGATGTCTTCCTCAGATGCAAAATGTAATTTATAATTTGACTGTAAAAAAAAATAATTATAAACTGCTATTCACATCATTTATAAGATAAAAATGAAATTCGAATGTAATTCTTTTTAGTTAATAAGTGAGGCTAATTTAACTAAAGATTGGTTTACAACCATATTATTAAATATTAAATAACATTAATGGTTGGATGGTTCTGTGTGTGCAGCCCACCGGCCGTGCTGGAACAAGGAGTTCCGCTGCGACAACGGCCAGTGTGTGCGGCCCGGCGAGCTCTGCGACGGCCACCCCGACTGTCGCGACCTCTCCGACGAGAAGAGCTGCGACGACGGTGAGTGTCTTGAAAGTTGGTGTCTGCGACGACGGTGAGTGTCTTGTGAGTTGGTGTCTGCGACGACGGTGAGTGTCTTGTGAGTTGGTGTCTGCGACGACGCGACGGTGAGTGTCTTGTGAGTTGGTGTCTGCGATGACGGTGAGAGTCTTGTGAGTTGGTGTCTGCGACGACGGTGAGTGTCTTGTGAGTTGGTGTCTGCGACGACGGTGAGTGTCTTGGGAGTTGGTGTCTGCGACGACGCGACGGTGAGTGTCTTGTGAGTTGGTGTCTGCGACGACGCGACGGTGAGTGTCTTGTGAGTTGGTGTCTGCGACGACGCGACGGTGAGTGTCTTGTGAGTTGGTGTCTGCGATGACGGTGAGAGTCTTGTGAGTTGGTGTCTGCGACGACGGTGAGTGTCTTGTGAGTTGGTGTCTGCGACGACGGTGAGTGTCTTGTAAACTG
Source organism: Flexamia atlantica (assembly GCA_035578135.1). Taxonomy (NCBI): domain Eukaryota; kingdom Metazoa; phylum Arthropoda; class Insecta; order Hemiptera; family Cicadellidae; genus Flexamia; species Flexamia atlantica. The sequence continues at coordinate 30,841,588 of JAQJVK010000001.1, forward strand.
ATGACTGCGACGACGGTGAGTGTCTTGTAAACTGATGACTGCGACGACGGTGAGTGTCTTGTAAACTGATGACTGCGACGACGGTGAGTGTCTTGTAAACTGATGACTGCGACGACGGTGAGTGTCTTGTAAACTGATGACTGCGACGACGGTGAGTGTCTTGTAAACTGATGACTGCGACGACGGTGAGTGTCTTGTAAGTTGATGACTGCTTATGACCACGGAAGGTGGGAGTACCTTGTAAACAAATGTCTGTGGAAGGTGATCTTGTAAAATTATGACTGTGATGGCGGTGAGTATCTTGTAAACTGACGGAACCTATCTGACGAGAAAAATTGCGTTTAATTGTGTGTATCTTGTAAACTGATCAGCGATGAACTGAAGACACTACTTATTTTAAATAATGCATCGACGTAAACACAAAATTATAATTAATTAATTGATTAATTCATTTTCAACTATTAACAAAATAGTTAAAAAAGAGCAAAATGGTTTGAGCAAAAGATGGTTATAACCCTGTTGCATAGCCATGAGAGGGAAGATGCATGTTACTGTATTATTGAACAATGTAATTCTAAATAATGAACTAGCTAAAATCCAAAAATTTCTCACTATAAAATTTGATTGAGTCGATAACGAATGGAAGTAAATTTCAAATTATTCGGGGTCATAGCTCAAATTATTACAGAACACATAAAGTTAAATTGAATATCTGTTGTTACTGAAAGGTAAATATATACACATACCATTTACATTAATATGATTTGTAGTATCATACGTCATACTATTTACATTCATGAGATGATGAGATTGAAACTGATAGTGAGTTAGCTGCCTGCTACATCTCTGTGCATCGATGATGAGTGGTTTGTGTTAGCCGCCAAATGGAAAGGTTATGTACCGTCGATATGGGACTTGGAGATTTGTAACATTAGGATAACCCTATTCCTCGTCTCATTTCAAACTTTTAAAACATTAACACAATAACTATAAGAGTAAATCGGTAGCAATATAAAATTAAAAAAGTACTTACTTTTAATACTTTTTAAATGTTTTAGTAAATCATCAAAACAGATACTGAATTACATTTGTATATGGGATTAAAAACACTTATGAGTTATCAGTTTCTTTGTTTTTAATGTTAATTACATTTATCCGGCTGCAAATAGAGGAAATGTTTAGCTGAAATATACAAACACATAAATACGCATATTGAAATGGCTCGTGCAGTGATTATAATTTGTTATTTTTTATAAACTATTCAACTTGATCCATCAATGTTTTCCGTAACCTCGATTTTTAATTGAAATTATCGTTGTTATTAACAGTATTTTATTAGTGATGGTATTAAATCTATCTGATGTCGTTTCATGTCATGTAGCAACATATATTCAATTATCATGTCATTTTATTGATAGGTTAATTGCAAAATGGTGGAATCGGAATGAAGTTCATAATTTAAAGCAATTTTACGGTATGTATGTTTCATCAATTAAAGTTATTATTTTGATATACAATAAATGTGAGGAATAGACATTTAATCTCGTAAAATATGTATTTTTCTTCATTAATTAAAAATATATAAACAGTTTCAAAATAATGCAGTCGCTTGAATCGTCTCTATAAACTTGATTATTGGTTTTGTACATCCCATGTGTTTACAAGGCTGGATCTGCTTCTTAAGTTTCGTCCATTTTTCGATTTACAATGCGTTTAAGTTCTGCCCACAGATGAAAATGGCCCAAAGTTACTGAAAGCGTTTAACAAAGATAATCCTTTTACGCAGAATGGTAATAGTGCAGGCTATATTTAAAACTAATTAATTCTATTTAACCAAACTAGAATATGTGCTTAAACAACAATCATTCTTCAACAAAATTGAAATTCACAAAGTTAACAGAGATAAAAGCAGGAGAAAACAAAAATTCAAGATCTCTTCGCCCACTGGATGTCCAACCGCTCATTTGATCCATAATCAGTTGTGTTGTAAAGTAAACCACAACTTGGCCTGCAACTACTCTATCTATACGCTTTGCCGGTTTTGTTTGTGTACAGAGGACTTCGTGGACTGCGGCGACGGCACCAGAGTTCACCGCTATTATTGGTGCGACCAGTGGCCGGACTGCACAACCTCTCATCTGGATGAAATCAACTGTGAGTTCACTCTCAGATACATTATGACTTTCACGCCTTAAATAGTCGGAAAATATGGGACTGATATGTTTATCTAGTGTTAACTATAGGGCTATCATATTTATTACGCAGGGCGAAATCTGTATTACGCAGTGCAAAAATGAACTGAAAAAATCGTAAAATGTATTTTATTAATTTTTAAAAAGTACTATGGATTTACTTTCTATTAATTTCTCTTAAGCGTAATAGGAATAGCACAGACCATATTTCACTTGCAATATTGCACTATATAGTGTCATACGACCCTTAAAAAAACAATAGTTTCAAACTTTTGACATTACTAGTTAATAATAAGATCTATTTTAATAGAATACAACGTTATAAGTAGGATATTAAAGATTTTATTTCTACCTTTAAAATCTTTTCTAGCATTTTTAAATACTCTTTGAGATATCAATCATTGAAAACTAAAAAAAGGCTCCCATTTTTAAACGGTTAAAGGAGAAATTAATAATCCTCATAAACATAGATATTAATAGTCAAAATAATGTATCTATTGAGTTAGAAGCAAATAACTTCAGACATTAGAAAGTCATTCATCAATACGTGAAAAATACATATAGACAGATGGTTTGAAAACTTTGCATTTTTGGTCATACCTTCTTATGTATTTTTCCTACAATTTAAGTAATCATTTCCAATGTTTGAGTAACGTTTATATTGGCCACTCTGTACATGAGAGTGTATTTAGGAGGCTTTTGAACCTACGCAATACAGTGAAACATCTTTCGTGATGCGAATTATTTTTCCGCCTGAAACGGATAAATAGGCTAGTAAAAACATGTAATGGAAAAGTGCAAATGTAAAAATTAAAAAATCAGTTTCACATTTATAACATCATATTAATTAATTAATAACATTTATTAGACCTAGGTTAAAACTCAATACGTAATTCAATGTAATATAGGCACCAGATAGATAATAGTATTTTCTGTAATCCAATACTACATTAATTTAATGTTTAAGATTCCTTAAAACTTATGATACTTTACTTAATGTTACCAAACGTTCCCTCTATTCAACAAATTCTGTCCTGTTATATAAGGAATATATTTTATATGAGGTTTAAAAAATTCTTATCTAGCGACATCTTTCCTCCCGAATCCAATAAAAACATATCATTTTTGACAAAACTGCATACCAGTACGGACAGAAAATAGCAGGCCCACCTTAATACTCGTGATTGCAGAGACAATCTTAATATTCATTCATTTCGATGTCAGCTTTTATAAAAATTTATCACTATTGACGGTAAAGTTATGCAAATAAAAAAAATAGGAAAGGAGGACTTCAATGAGAATTTCATAAAACACTGATATAAAATGGAAACGTTTTCAATATATATCTCTATCTGATAAGTTCCTCCACTTTGTTGAAAAACCTTAATCTACTGTGCTTGTACGTTTCTTTTAACAGTGGCTAAACAAGTAATAACAAAACAAGTTTCCTCGTTGTCAAAATATTTATGTTTTTGAAAAGTTTCAGAACCGAATAAATTGAACTTAAATACGCAGAAGAGTGTAAAACGTGTATTTGACGTTTTATGTAAGTAAACAAAAGTGACGGCTTAAAGGCGGGGATCAAAACATTGTGGTACAAACTAATTCTTTTCATTGCTCCCGTTTTTCTTGTTCAACATTGACAATATTGGTTTTAGTTTATATTGGTTTTCGAACCAACGATTTGTAAATATTGGTTCGAAAACCAATTTTATTTTAACCCCTATTTTAATTCAACTGAATGGTATTTCATCTTTATTTATGGCTCTGAAACGTGTACTTATTATAATGTTTGTGAATTAGTTTCATAACAAAAAAGAGGCGTTTTGACAAAGGATAGCATATTTCGCTCAATATCTATAATTGTTTTTAGTCATTCACCGAAGAGTAAATAAACACCATTACTGGTAGTTAGGTCTTGTACTACCAGTTGTAGTCAGGTCTTGTCTCAAAACTGTCTTTTATCGCAAATTTACCAGTAACTTAATCAATATAATGGTAATTCTAGGTATTATGAATGGTCATTTTATAATTGAAATTTCTTTACTGTAAAGGTTTAACGTTTTCTTATACTAAGACCAAAATGTGCATGCGCTTACTAGAGTATTATTTCCATCCTACCCTCAACATGTTTCCTCAGTTGCAACAGTACATTATCGCTGAGGCAGGGCGGGGCCAAGCGAGGGTGAGTGTGCTGGAGGCATTTCACGTTGAACCTCGCTCTCAACAGGTCATAAGGACTTCGAACTCATCGCCTTAACGTCCCTGCTAAGCACCTCAAAGAGAATGTACTTTAGCCATTACCGCAGTAATACGATTAAACAAATAACATAGCCTTTGTATATTACTTGAAAGAAGCATCTTCCTATCCGCGATAATTGTTTCTCCTACTGACTGTGACTACTTGCAGGCCAAGCTTGCAACTCGAGCTACGAGTTCCAGTGCCCCAACGGACGCTGTATCCGCCGCGCCAACCTGTGCGACGCCCAGTGCGACTGCGCCCTCCCCCCCTCCGCCGTCAGTGACGTCACGTGTGCCGACGAGGTCGGCTGCGACCAGTACTACACACTACATCATGGTAAGAATGCCCTTTATGAGTAACTTTTGTAAAATAAATGTTTTTAACACTACAGAAAGTTAATAATTGACAATTGTTAAGGATTTTGCGATCTGACCAATACAACTTTTATCATGTAGTGAAATTGAAATTTCCATCAATAGTAAGATGATGACAAAATAAATATTTTTTTTAACATCAATGTTTCCTTTACTTTTTAAAAATGAAACTAACGTTTCGAATTGCAAGCTGGCAAATCAACAGTATGATTAACTGGATGGCATAATAATTATGTAACCCCCATGGAGAAATATAATTAGTATCTTAATAAATTATATTTCACCCGTGCTCTTACACACATCAATTCACACAAAACTGAATTCTGTCATTGCATAAATTCGTGTTTCAATATTGAAGGATTTATTTGGGATTTGCCAGTAACATTTCCACATGTTATCCGGCAGGGCTGGCGACGTGCCGGCTGGGGGCGGCGCTGGCGCGCTCGGTGCCGTCGGAGCAGCCACGCGGGCTGGGCAGGCCCGCCGCCACCTCTGCGACGGACACAACGACTGACAGTAACATTTACACATGTTATCCGGCAGGGCTGGCGACGTGCCGGCTGGGGGAGGCGCTGGCGTGCTCGGTGCCGTCGGAGCAGCCGCGCGGGCTGGGCAGGGAGCGCTGCATCGCCCGCCGCCACCTCTGCGACGGACACAACGACTGACAGTAACATTTACACATGTTATCCGGCAGGGCTGGCGACGTGCCGGCTGGGGGAGGCGCTGGCGTGCTCGGTGCCGTCGGAGCAGCCGCGCGGGCTGGGCAGGGAGCGCTGCATCGCCCGCCGCCACCTCTGCGACGGACACAACGACTGACAGTAACATTTACACATGTTATCCGGCAGGGCTGGCGACGTGCCGGCTGGGGGAGGCGCTGGCGTGCTCGGTGCCGTCGGAGCAGCCGCGCGGGCTGGGCAGGGAGCGCTGCATCGCCCGCCGCCACCTCTGCGACGGACACAACGACTGACAGTAACATTTACACATGTTATCCGGCAGGGCTGGCGACGTGCCGGCTGGGGGAGGCGCTGGCGTGCTCGGTGCCGTCGGAGCAGCCGCGCGGGCTGGGCAGGGAGTGCTGCATCGCCCGCCGCCACCTCTGCGACGGACACAACGACTGACAGTAACATTTACACATGTTATCCGGCAGGGCTGGCGACGTGCCGGCTGGGGGAGGCGCTGGCGTGCTCGGTGCCGTCGGAGCAGCCGCGCGGGCTGGGCAGGGAGTGCTGCATCGCCCGCCGCCACCTCTGCGACGGACACAACGACTGACAGTAACATTTACACATGTTATCCGGCAGGGCTGGCGACGTGCCGGCTGGGGGAGGCGCTGGCGTGCTCGGTGCCGTCGGAGCAGCCGCGCGGGCTGGGCAGGGAGTGCTGCATCGCCCGCCGCCACCTCTGCGACGGACACAACGACTGACAGTAACATTTACACATGTTATCCGGCAGGGCTGGCGACGTGTCGGCTGGGGGAGGCGCTGGCGTGCTCGGTGCCGTCGGAGCAGCCGCGCGGGCTGGGCAGGGAGCGCTGCATCACCCGCCGCCACCTCTGCGACGGCCACAACGACTGACAGTAACATTTACACATGTTATCCGGCAGGGCTGGCGACGTGCCGGCTGGGGGAGGCGCTGGCGTGCTCGGTGCCGTCGGAGCAGCCGCGCGGGCTGGGCAGGGAGCGCTGCATCGCCCGCCGCCACCTCTGCGACGGACACAACGACTGCCAGAACGGCCTCTACCTTTCCGACGAGTTCGGCTGCAGTAAGTACATCAGAAGCTGGGGAGCAAGTTATTGTTGGGTATCCTGAATTTTAAAGTAATAAAACCTGTGCGGATACCGTTTTCACATGGTTATCAAAGGCTTCACGATAGTCAAACATTGTCCAGTGGGTGTCAAAGGCTTCATGACAGTCATATATTGTTGGGCGTACACCAACTCGGTACAGCGGTCAGAAAACTGATGTAAAAACTTGTAGCCCAACTCACCACAGCGGTCTCGACTTCGTCTCTAATTTTAAACGCGATCTCGAGCCAGCAAACCCTCGTTATCGGCCCTTGTTATAAACTATTTCGAAACGTAGTACTAGGTTTACAAATTAATGTTAACTAGTCGTTTCCAGTTAATGAAATTAACTATTTAAATGATGAGAGAAAATTTTGACAACTTTGAGCAGGCATATATTATATAGTTTGCAAAATATTGGATATCATTATTAGTTTAATTCTCATATAAGTTTATGTTAGCTTAGCGTTATTATGATTTAAGTTTGGTTTTCTCTTTAATTTTCATATTTTTTCTGACGATTTCTAGAAGTATAATAATCAATATTTGCTCTCCACTGAGGTACAGCATAGTTGTTGTGTTTATAGATTTTCCATGTGTGAATTTCTTCGGGCTGTATAGAAGTGGTCTCGAACCTGAATGTGAGATTAACTACTCGTATTAAGCCTTTATTTGTTCCTTTTGATTTTCGCTTTATCATCAATTTTTCCTCGAACTCCCAATATCCTAAATGCATACTTCTCCTATTCATATGGTTCACAGTTTTCTTTCTTTAATTTGTTCACATACGCATTCTAATGTCTGCAACAATTTTATTAGGCCCTCTGGCAACCTTCACCGTTACAGGTCGTCTTCATGCAATCCCGCCATTTCCTGGATTTAGTCCATACTTCTTCAACACTTGACATTTAGGACTTGCTTGTACATAAAAATATTGTTTTCTCTTTTTGTGGCAGGGAGGCCCATAGTTAAAACACTCTGTCTCCTTCAAATCTTGAATAATTGGTTATGGATAACTAATTCCTTCTATCCTAAGGTATATTTCCTTTTTAAGCGAACCAGTAATCATATCTCCCAAGCTATCCTCCTTATTCCTAATCCTTCACATTTCTTGTTGGAGTGTAAAACCCTTCTTGAAGTACCACTTGGAAGTTGGACCACTTTTTTAAATAGAACTTCTTATTCGTTTGTCTCCGTCTTTAAAGAACTGATCAGGAATTTCTTTTAGACAGACAGTTTGAAGAGAATATATTTGTTTGCGATTGGTGAAATGAAATTTATTGGTTTACTTTATTACGGTTTTTTACACCCACTTTTAAAAATTATTTTATGTGAGTGATTCTCTACAACAGATTTATTTTCTATAACAGATTTAAGTTTTATTTGAATATTATATTTCAATATTAATAATCCACCAAGATATGAATGCTTTCACAAAGTAGTTGTTGTAAACTAAAAAAATAACCAAAAATTGTAAATAAATATCAAAGTGACAGAAAGACATTAAGGTTTTTCTCAAGACAGCTGATAATTAAAATAAAAAGAATTAATATAAACCATATGTTTGGTAAAATACACTCCCATTTAAAATACATGGGAACTTTAAAGTCCAGTGGGGCAAAGCACATTGAACTTAGGATTACAAAAATTATTCCATAACCTCTACAGAAAATTCCCTTTCATTTGACACCTCAATCATCAAAATCGGTTCATAAATAAAGGAGTTTTGCTGTACACAAGAAATTCCTTAGCAAATTAGTATAATAGATTCAGTCTCATTGAGCATAGGGAAGAACATCTCAAATTTTAGAAAACAGGCTAAATTAAATGTATTGATATTAATAACTCATAAACCACATTAATTCAAGTAAAATAGAAAAAGTTTTACGGTAGCTGTTCATTACTGGTGTTAACTGTGTGAAAGCGATCTTAAAATGCGATCGCGCGCACCAATTTCAGGTAAACGGCTGGAGTAACTACTCAACTTGAACTTACGAGTACTTCTCAGAACTTTGAGTCGAGTCGAGTAGTGTAAACTCGGCTCTAAAAAAGCTCTATAATCGAGTACTCGCACACCCCCACTTTAATCGAATAATTAAGTGAAGAAAGTTAATTAATGTTTTAAAAATACCAAATTTTCCGTGAGTCAGGCCAAACGTTTTTTCAACATTATTTTCCTCCATTTTTGCAGATAACTTTTTGATGGCAAAACTATCAAAATATGCCAAGTGTAAAACGTGTAGAACGTTTTAAAACCTTTTCAAAAATACCATACGTATACTTTGTATAGTTAATCTAAGAATAAAGTGCATAAACTTGATAAAATTTATAAAAACAACGAATTTTCTGTGTTTCCCATGGATATGTGTCAATCTTAGCCGGACCAATGTTGTGTGCAAGTTAAATTTAGAGAATTGTACTGTTTTATTCTTAGAAAATATCTAAAGGAGCGGTTTCCACTTGGGGTCAAGAATGCAGTACCTTTCACCAAACCAAACCAAACCAAACCATCAATGTTAAACGTAAATGTTTTAATGATATCAATATTTATTAATAGTTTTGATAGTATCCTTAAAAGGTTAATAGCCACTTCGGAGTTGAATTTATTTTATTTTAAATCATAAATAATGAATAAACGAAGCAAGAAATATATTTTGATTTGGATTTTTGCGGACATTTGCCATCACTGATTAGTAAAAAACAAACAAACTGATTGTTTTTTACTAATCAGTGATGGCAAATGTCCGCAAAATTCAAAATCAAAATATAAAATCACCATCACCAACAATGAATTTCAAACAAAGAACAAGAAATATATTATTATAATAACGGTTATTATGGTCATCTGAAGCATTAAGACAGGCTTAAAACTAATTAACCCAGCCAAAAAAACTAGGATTCTTAGTGAGTTTTCTTTTATGTACTTAAAAAACTCAACTGTCAGTAATTTTATTTTTTAAGCAAGAAGCGTGTGAGACCTGTAATTCGTTTTAATTATCAAGTAGTCTTTGTTCATGTAATCATGATGAAAAGAAGGGGAACTAACATTTCTTCTCGTTTAACTAATTAACTTAAAAGCCCCTTAGTTTTATTCACATTAAAAACCATTGTATTTGACCATTTGCTAAATTACATCTGTAAACCATTTAACCGTTTAATCCATATGAATGACGACTCATTCATGGAATTCTTGTATATAAATCGAAATTGCAAATGCACGGTGCGGTAGAAGCTTGATTAATCTGAGTACCGTATTGTTAGTCTGCAGAAAGAGGTTGCTTCAGAGATCGCGAACTCCAAAGAGAGAGAGAAAGAGAGTAATAATTCTACTCTTACATCAACGACATTGTAAATCACATTACCTTCAACTGGACCCTTTCACATTTAAATTCCAGGTTTCCAGATATTACTTCTTTTACGATATAAAATTTGGCTAAATATATTAATATAATTTGTATGTAAATAAATAAAACATTGCATATACATTACAGTAAATTAATCTCATTTAAGTTTCATGATTCTAAATTAAGGATGTTACCTAACGTGATCTGACAAATAATCTTTTTCAGATATTGAAGGTAAGGACCCAGACGAGAACGTTTTTACCTGCAGAGACAACAGGACATTGCCCGCTTATTTGAAGTGTGACTTCAAATTCGACTGTCTGCATGGAGACGATGAAGACAACTGCACCAGTAAGTATAACTAACTGTTGTCTATCCGATCAATAATTTTTTACATCTAATCAAAAATTAATAATTACGTTTGATAACCATTTATAACGTATAGCAGTATCATAAAATCAGGTAAACCAGGTAACAAATAAAATCAATTCACGATGAATGATTTTGTAGTTACGAAACGATGTGGTATGAATAAAGTATTGAGATATTAAGGATGGTCTATACCAAGGCGAAACAAAAAAAAATTTTAGTGTCGCCTTGCCTACGTGGAACCGAGTATAGTTTTGAAACTCGTTTAACAACACATTTTAAAAGGATTGAAGACGTAAGTAAAATCATAAAACCAATTTACCTAGTTAGTGTTTCAACTACAAAAGAACCCTTAATTCCTAATACAAAAATATTGAGTTTTTTTATTAGTGAATATGCTACAATTACAAGGAAATATTTTTTTTAACATTACGCAGTTTGTTCAGTTATATTTCCATCTCTTTTTTTGGGGTTGATGTACAGCGAGCTCTCTATAAACATTCTACTATATGTTACAAATCAGTAATGTTGTTGAACAAACTACGTTCCAACAAACAAAACTTCCCCAGAAACTAAAGTTTGAGCGTTACTACCCACAAATCGAATAAGAAGTTTAAGTTATTGAAACACTTTTCTCCTAAACCTTGTTAAATTTGAAGAAACAACACCAACCACGAAAACTCTCAAATTCTTCGGTAAATTTACCCTGTGGTTTTTTATTTATTTTTATTTATACTAGATCAGGTATTGGTTTCTTGTTATTTTTCATCATACTGTCCCGAAAACAGCCGTTTTTAGTTCTCTAAATCGTACGCAAAATTATCGTTTTTTGGATCACTTCGAATAGGAGTACTGAAAAAACATATGGTAAATTTTGCCGTACTCTAATGTCAAACTTTGTTTATGTTACGTTTGAAAGGTTGAACAATTTCTTACTTGTGTTTGTAAACAACTAACAGATGTGTAAATGACGATGACTATTTTGGATAACCTCAAAATTATGTAGTCTAAATTTTTAACGTTTAAATGGTTATTCTACAAAATGATGAAAATAGTTGTTCATCACACGGAGCAAAAGTGTCTCTTTGGTAATCGATCGCATTTCCAAGCTCGGCTGCGCCTCGCCTGAAAATTACGATCTCGTACCAAAAAGAGCCACTTTCGCTCCTAGTAATGAAAACTACTATTATTCTCATAGGGTAGTGCTAGAAGGTAGAGGAAATAAATGCTAAAACTTTCGTATTGGGTATTCTTGTTTGAAAAGTTAGTATACTAGTAAAGATTAATAACCCTCAGTTGAAACTCCCTGACTTAATTTTATGTATTTTTAATCATAGCGTGACAATTTATTTGTAATACAGTACCTGCATTAAACATATAATATAAATTCAAGACTCTTTTATTTACTTTACTGCGACATAAGCTTCTGAAATCCCAACGGAGACAAGTTGGGGAACGCGTCAAAGTCGGACGACAACAAAGTCGGGCATCGTCAACTCTGGACTGTTTTTCCGCCCTGAGTTGTCACCGTCCGACTTTGACGTTTCTGTGCAAAAACGAAACAGTCAGGATTTGTCGCCCGACGATCCCAACGAATCGAGACACTTTCAAAACATTCCGGGTTCGACGCTGTCCGACTTCGTCGCAGTCCGACTGTGACGTGTTCGGTATTTTAAACAGTTCAGAATTGTCGTTGTTCGATTTTGGTAGCGTCGTAGACAAGTGTACCGGCCTGCATGGTTTGCCTACAGAGCCGGACTGTGGCGAGGTGCGCCAGTGGCCAGTGTGTCAGCCTCCTCTCGCGTTGCGACATCATCATCGACTGCCTCGACAAGTGTAACAGTCTGCATGGTTTGCCTACAGAGCCGAAGTGTGGCGAGGACGAGTTCCGGTGCGCAGTGGCCAGTGTGTCAGCCTCCTCTCGCGCTGCGACATCCTCATCGACTGTCCCGACAAGTGTAACAGCCTGCATGGTTTGCCTACAGAGCCGGAGTGTGGCGAGGACGAGTTCCGGTGCGCCAGTGGCCATTGTGTCAGCCTCCTCTCGCGCTGCGACATCCTCATCGACTGCCTCGACAACTGCCTACAGAGCCGGAGTGTGGCGAGGACGAGTACCGGTGCGCCAGTGGCCAGTGTGTTAGCCTCCTCTCGCGCTGCGACATCATCATCGACTGCCTCGACAAGTGTAACAGTCAGCATGGTTTGCCTACAGAGCCGGAGTGTGGCGAGGACGAGTTCCGGTGCGCCAGTGGTCAGTGTGTCAGCCTCCTCTCGCGCTGTTACATCATCATCGACAAACTCAACAAGTGTAACAGTCTGCATGGTTTGCCTACAGAGCCGGAGTGTGGCGAGGACGAGTTCCGGTGCGCCAGTGGCAAGTGTGTCAGCCTCCTCTCGCGCTGCGACATCCACATCGACTGCCTCGACAAGTGTAACAGTCTGCATGGTTTGCCTACAGAGCCGGTGTGTGGCGAGGACGAGTTCCGATGCGTCATTGGCCAGTGTGTCAGCCTCCTCTCTTCTGCGACATCATCATCATTGACTGCCTCGACAAGTGTTACAGTCTGCATGATTTGCCTATAGAGCCGGAGTGTGGCGAGGACGAGTTCCGGTGCGCCAGTGGCCAGTGTGTCAGCCTCCTCTCGCGCTGCGACATCATCATCGACTGTCTCGACAAGTGTAACAGCCTGCATGGTTTGTCTACAGAGCCGGAGTGTGGCGAGGATGAGGTTCGGTGCGCCAGTGGCCATTGTGTCAGCCTCCTCTCTTCTGCGACATCCTCATCGACTGTCTCGACAAGTGTAACAGTCTGCATGGTTTGCCTACAGAGCCGGAGTGTGGCGAGGACGAGTTCCGGTGCGCCAGTGGCCAGTGTGTCAGCCTCCTCTCGCGCTGCGACATCCACATCGACTGTCTCGACAAGTGTAACAGTCTGCATGGTTTGCCTACAGAGCCGGAGTGTGGCGAGGACGAGTTCCGGTGCGCCAGTGGCCAGTGTGTCAGCCTCCACTCGCGCTGCGACATCCTCATCGACTGTCTCGACAAGTGTAACAGCCTGCATGGTTTGTCTACAGAGCCGGAGTGTGGCGAGGATAAGGTTCGGTGCGCCAGTGGCCATTGTGTCAGCCTCCTCTCGCGCTGCGACATCCTCATCGACTGTCTCGACAAGTGTAACAGTCTGCTTGGTTTGCCTACAGAGCCGGAGTGTGGCGAGGACGAGTTCCAGTGCGCCAGTGGCCATTGTGTCAGCCTCCTCTCGCGCTGCGACATCCTCATCGACTGTCTCGACAAGTGTAACAGCCTGCATGGTTTGTCTACAGAGCCGGAGTGTGGCGAGGATAAGGTTCGGTGCGCCAGTGGCCAGTGTGTCAGCCTCCTCTCGCGCTGCGACATCCACATCGACTGTCCCGACAAGTGTAAAAGTCTGCATGGTTTGCCTACAGAGCCGGAGTGTGGCGAGGACGAGTTCCGCTGCGCCAGTGGCCAGTGTGTCAGCCTCCTCTCGCGCTGCGACATCCTCATCGACTGTCTCGACAAGTGTAACAGTCTGCATGGTTTGCCTACAGAGCCGGAGTGTGGCGAGGACGAGTTCCGCTGCGCCAGTGGCCAGTGTGTCAGCCTCCTCTCACGCTGCGACATCATCATCGACTGCCTTTACAAGTGTATCAGCCTGCATGGTTTGTCTACAGAGCCGGAGTGTGGCGAGAACGAGTTCCGGTGCGCCAGTAGCCATTGTGTCAGCCTCCTCTCGCGCTGCGACATCATCATCGACTGTCTCAACAAGTGTAACAGTCTGCATGGTTTGTCTACAGAGCCGGAGTGTGGCGAGGACGAGTTCCGGTGCGCCAGTGGCCAGTGTGTCAGCCTCCTCTCGCGCTGCGACATCACCATTGACTGCCTCGACAACTGCCTACAGAGCCGGAGTGTGGCGAGGATGAGTTCCGATGCGCCAGTGGCCAGTGTGTCAGCCTCCTCTCGCGCTGCGACATCATCATCGACTGCCTCGACAACTGCCTACAGAGCCGGAGTGTGGCGAGGTGCGCCAGTGGCCAGTGTGTCAGCCTCCTCTCGCACTGCAATATCATCATCGACTGCCTCGACAAGTGTAACAGTCTGCATGGTTTGCCTACAGAGCCGGAGTGTGGCGAGGTGCGCCAGTGGTCAATGTGTCAGCCTCCTCTCGCGCTGCAACATCATCATCGACTGCCTCGACAAGTGTAACAGTCTGCATGGTTTGCCTACAGAGCCGGAGTGTGGCGAGGTGCGCCAGTGGTCAATGTGTCAGCCTCCTCTCGCGCTGCGACATCATCATCGACTGCCTCGACAAGTGTAACAGTCTGAATGGTTTGCCTACAGAGCCGGAGTGTGGCGAGGTGCACCAGTGGCCAGTGTGTCAGCCTCCTCTCGCGCTGCGACATCATCATCGACTGCCTCGACAAGTGTAACAGTCTGCATGGTTTGCCTACAGAGCCGGAGTGTGGCGAGGTGCACCAGTGGTCAGTGTGTCAGCCTCCTCTCGCGCTGCAACATCATCATCGACTGCCTCGACAAGTGTAACAGTCTGCATGGTTTGCCTACAGAGCCGGAGTGTGGCGAGGTGCGCCAGTGGTCAATGTGTCAGCCTCCTCTCGCGCTGCGACATCATCATCGACTGCCTCGACAAGTGTAACAGTCTTCATGGTTTGCCTACAGAGCCAGAGTGTGGCGAGGTGCAACAGTGGCCAGTGTGTCAGCCTCCTCTCGCGCTGCGACATCATCATCGACTGCCTCGACAAGTGTATCAGCCTGCATGGTTTGCCTACAGAGCCGGAGTGTGGCGAGGACGAGTTCCGGTGTGCCAGTGGTCAGTGTGTCAGCCTCCTCTCGCGCTGCGACATCCACATCGACTGCCTCGACAAGTGAAACAGTCTGCATGGTTTGCCTACAGAGTCGGTGTGTGGCGAGGACGAGTTCCGATGCGTCATTGGCCAGTGTGTCAGCCTCCTCTCTTCTGCGACATCATCATCGACTGCCTCGACAAGTGTTACAGTCTGCATGATTTGCCTACAGAGCCGGAGTGTGGCGAAGATGAGGTTCGGTGCGCCAGTGGCCAGTGTGTCAGCCTCCTCTCGCGCTGCGACATCCTCATCGACTGACTCGACAAGTGTAACAGTCTGCATGGTTTGCCTACAGAGCCGGAGTGTGGCGAGGACGAGTTCCGCTGCGCCAGTGGCCAGTGTGTCAGCCTCCTCTCGCGCTGCGACATCCTCATCGACTGTCTCGACAAGTGTAACAGTCTGCATGGTTTGCCTACAGAGCTGGAGTGTGGCGAGGACGAGTTCCGCTGCGCCAGTGGCCAGTGTGTCAGCCTCCTCTCGCGCTGCGACATCCTCATCGACTGCCTCGACTAGTGTATCAGCCTGCATGGTTTGCCTACAGAGCCGGAGTGTGGCGAGGAGGAGTTCCGGTGCGCCAGTGGCCAGTGTGTCAGCCTCCTCTCACGCTGCGACATCATCATCGACTGCCTTTACAAGTGTATCAGCCTGCATGGTTTGTCTACAGAGCCGGAGTGTGGCGAGAACGAGTTCCGGTGCGCCAGTGGCCAGTGTGTCAGCCTCCTCTCGCGCTGCGACATCATCATCGACTGCCTCGACAAGTGTAACAGTCTGCATGGTTTGTCTACAGAGCCGGAGTGTGGCGAGGTGCGCCAGTGGCCATTGTGTCAGCCTCCTCTCGCGCTGCGACATCATCATCGACTGTCTCAACAAGTGTAACAGTCTGCATGGTTTGTCTACAGAGCCGGAGTGTGGCGAGGACGAGTTCCGGTGCGCCAGTGGCCAGTGTGTCAGCCTCCTCTCGCGCTGCGACATCATCATCGACTGCCTCGACAACTGCCTACAGAGCCGGAGTGTGGCGAGGATGAGTTCCGATGCGCCAGTGGCCAGTGTGTCAGCCTCCTCTCGCGCTGCGACATCATCATCGACTGCCTCGACAACTGCCTACAGAGCCGGAGTGTGGCGAGGTGCGCCAGTGGCCAGTGTGTCAGCCTCCTCTCGCGCTGCAACATCATCATTGACCGCCTCGACAAGTGTATCAGCCTGCATGGTTTGCCTACAGAGCCGGAGTGTGGCGAGGACGAGTTCCGGTGTGCCAGTGGTCAGTGTGTCAGCCTCCTCTCGCGCTGCAACATCATCATCGACTGCCTCGACAAGTGTAACAGTCTGCATGGTTTGCCTACAGAGCCGGAGTGTGGCGAGGTGCGCCAGTGGCCAGTGTGTCAGCCTCCTTTCGCGCTGCAACATCATCATCGACTGCCTCGACAAGTGTAACAGTCTGCATGGTTTGCCTACAGAGCCGGAGTGTGGCGAGGTGCGCCAGTGGCCAGTGTGTCAGCCTCCTCTCGCGCTGCGACATCATCATCGACTGCCTCGACAAGTGTAACAGTCTGCATGGTTTGCCTACAGAGCCGGAGTGTGGCGAGGACTAGTTCCGCTGCGCCAGTGGTCAGTGTGTCAGCCTCCTCTCGCGCTGCGACATCATCATCGACTGCCTCGACAAGTGTAACAGTCTGCATGGTTTGCCTACAGAGCCAGAGTGTGGCGAGGACGAGTTCCGGTGCGCCAGTGGCCAGTGTGTCAGCCTCCTCTCGCGCTGCGACATCCTCATCGACTGCCTCGACAAGTCCGACGAGATCGGTTGTGGTAGGTACAGTTTTAAAGGAATAAAATTACATATAAACACCAACTTCTCTCAGTGTTTTTTGTTTTTCATATAATAATTTTAAAATCTTGAAAATACAAAACGTACGTTTATTGCAAAAAACGTTAACCTGACTTAAACATTCAGACTGTAGCTGTAAAATTTAACAATAGCTATTGTTAAATTTTATTAAACTAATATTAATGTAATATTTAACGTTTCTTGAGGGTGTTGCCAGTTGAGATAAGAGTAGAGACTTGAGACGCAGCAGCCGATACGAGGTTGCCGGCTGGATACTGTTATGTTTCCCTCGACACCCTCCGAAAAACATCAGCTTATACGATCAATTGTATATCCTTTTCCTGTTTTCGCTTTTAAATTGTATCGGATATTCGTAAGGGTAGTCTTAATTGCAAGAATAAAAAGGTTTTCAATAAAATTATAGTTTATTTTTCTTACTGTATTTACTTACAGTAGAATAATTTACAACAGAGTTTACACTATTCAGGGTAAACAATGACAATGTACATAGAATCTCGACTAAAGAGGCTCTATATAGCAAGTTTCACTAAATGAAGTTCACAGAAAAATACACAATTTGTTTTAATAACACTACGAGTAATGTTCACAGAGATTTACTCACGGTAACTAGTAGTTAACGTGGATTTATTGCAATGGCTGCAATAAAAATAGGAGTTTTATGTTTACGTAACAGATGAGACCAGATGTCACATAAACCACCAAGGTCAACTCGTAATGAAAATATGAAACACATGGAGAAAATGTTATACGACATTCTGTGCCATTTCGGTTACTGGTAACAAATGACGGCAGAGAACACTCGGGTTTATATATGTTGGTTTATAAGCTGCATTATTAGTATTTAACTTGAAGTGTCGAGGTTATTCTTTCTCCTTACTCCCTAAATTTGATCTATAATTAGCTAACAGTTTGTTACCTAATTATCTATAGATAATTTATCCATAATCATCAGTTAGAAAATTAAATTCTCGTTAAAAATTTATTTCAAAATTTTCTTTCCAATGGTTAGTGCCAAATCACAGTCATAAAATTTTAGAAAAATCGTCTATGACAAAACTGTATTTTTAAACTATTGGCTTTTGGGTTTCGATAACAAATTTCACAAGATCTTACCTATAACCTATGAAAGGAACGCCAGTAATGTTTAATAAAAAAGAAAATCGTCAACGGAAGAGGATGTCTTAATATTGAGGAAATCGGGATCTTTTGGCTCCTTTCAAAAAGCTCTCTGTGGTCAGCTCTTTGTCGTTTGATTGAAAAGGATTCAATATATTACCTAATAGGCTTTTTCAAAGGTCTATTGTTAGTAAAGGAGAATTGTTCAAACATCGGATTGGTCTTTTATTTCTAGCTTGAAGGAAAATAGAATCCCTAGTTGCATTGCTTGGTAAATGTGAAAGCTTTGCCAGTTTAAGATTTTGATTGCATTCAGTTGAAATTTTGGTTTCCCGAGATGATGTACAACACTCCTCATAATTCAGTCTTATCTCTTTGAAAGTTATACGCAGCATTTATGCTACAAAAAAGAAACAAGCACGATTTGAGTAAAATGAGCCGTAACCTTCCTTCCGTTCGTAGTAGCTTGGAGTCAGTTTCCGGCCTCGCATTCAAGCTATACCCGGGCTGATTATTTTGACAATTTTTATGATTGTCGTCTATGAGCGTGCTCATCATAAAAATGTCCACCTAACACGTAATTATACGAATTTATTAATTATTTATAGTCCCGAACTACGATGTTAAATCGCCTTTATATTTTTACACTACGTAGTTTCGACTTAAATATTTTAACATTTAAAAGCATTCTTAATGAGTCTGAGATCCAATAGCCTAAATTTATAGTGCAAGGGTGAAGCCTAAATTTATGGCTTCTTAAACCACATTTAGATTAACTTATTAATTTTCTTGTTAACCACTAAGCTGATAACAAGTGAACTCTAAGTGGTTAATACGACTCAAATGATTAATCTACTGAGATGAAAAGTTATTTTAGCCATAAATTTATTCAATCCAATTAATTAAATTTCCAGGCGAGTTCAGGTGCGGGGAGGGGATGTTCCAGTGCCACTCGGGCGGCCAGTGCCTGCCGCGGGCGCTGCGCTGCGACCACTACAGGGACTGCCCCGACGGCTCCGACGAACAAGGCTGTGGTCAGTTTGTTGTTTTACAGATTTTGAAAGGAAAAACCTATTCAACTATTAAGAAGTTATCGTTTTCTAAATGAATAAATGAAATGAGATGAGTGAATATCTATAGTGAAACGTGAGGATGGATAGTTAATATTATCCTTGGGGAAGAAAGTTTTCTTCATTAAAAAATAGAATCGTTTACGATAGGCTTTTACAAAGTTAAATATATAAATAACATAGAAAGTTGAAAACTATAAAAAGTATACAAAGTGGAAACATATGTTTAATGTAAACCTGTTTTAATTAAGTTTAAGAAGATATTTATCAACTAAACTTATAAACAATTTTTTTTTAATTGCTATGGTTGAGCTTTTATATTTTTTCTGATACTGCATTGCACTAATTTAAGAGCTAAAATGTTTATACAAAATTTTTTCCTATCATAAATAAATAAAACGTTTATTACGTTGAAATGCCGATGGTCAAATCTTGAATACAATTACTTAATAACACTGAGGTTATTTTTGCAAATACTCTCATTAAACCAACCAGCAAATAATATATAATTGTCCGAATAGAAATATTTTAATGTTATTCATACACATGAAATATTCTTTGTTTGAAATTCATTGTTGGTGATGGTGATTTTATATTTTGATTAGGATTTTTGCGGACATTTGCCATCACTGATTAAAAAAAAAATAAAAAAACATGAAATATGTTGTATACAAATTATCCCAACATTTAGGTTATGCTTCCAATTGGCGTATTCTGTAGTTGTTATAAACGATTTAAGTAGGCCTAGTACTTAAATATATTTGCTTATGATCATATGTCAATTTTGTTCTTGTAGAAAGTAGGATTAAATCCCCGTTTCAATGAAAAATTTCCTTATTAATCATGTATATGGAAAGCAAATTATTGTACGGCAAAATCAGTTGACATTATTACAAAAGGAAATTAACAACTGTACTATTTCTGTAAAAGAGGGATGGGGATGACCTAAATAACATTCAGACCCACATAATATTTACTTATGGAATAATTCCCTGAAACACACATGAATATTTTAGCAACGTAACATTAAGGAGTTATATATTGCAGTACTTTCTTCCTTTCAAAAGAAAGAACTTATTTTTATTTCACAATTTTTCTTCCTTTAAATCGAGAAAGTCCATGATTGTAAGAAAAAATTGTAATAAAATTAATTATGCAAATTCTTAATACTTAAAAAATCTGAAAGTTTTAAAAATAAGTTTTTTGTTTCCCTTTTTCAAGTAGTTGTATTGACTTATATTTATTATAAATCTTAAAACAGTAAATGAATAGATTTTGACTCAGATATCAGTTTAATCATTGAATCTTTAAAAATTAAAGGTTAAAAAATGGACCAGCTTCGTGTTAAAAACAATGATAATGATAATACTTTCTGTCATATAAAAGTAGTAATTATAAGTTTAAGTATTAATGAATGCTCTTATTCATAAAAACCTCTATATTTTTCAGATTATTCTACTCATACTGCCATCAGATTTATCATTGTCATCAAACTATTCGGTGCAATTCTTATTTGATATAGTAGCTCAGTACCCGCTCGGGTTTGATAACGATTCAATTAAAACTAAAATGAGATCGAAATCTGATCAGGATCCAATTTAAAGCTAATCAATCATGTTCACGCACATGAAATACATAATTCTGCATAAAGCTGCCGAGGTTAATATATACGTAATCAATAACTCTTTTTAGAAAGCAACAATTAAATTCATTTTGTGTTTGAAAAATTATTTAAAAACCGAAATATCTAGAACCATTGCTTTAGAGCTTGGGTGTTCAAGGGAGTCATTTTACCGACCTGGCCTTTCCCCTCCGTACTGATTGGAAATATGAGATCAGTGAAACAGTTCTGAGAGCGTGGCTTTGACGACAGGCTTTTGGTTTTTTATAAAACTAGGGTAGATTTTAATAGTATCATCTCATAGTATTGTATGTGTTTGTAAGGTGCTTGCTTTTACGACTTCCTTTTTTTAAGAGAGGTAGAACTTACTTCCTAACTTTTTAGTGGATAACATAATATAAAGTAATCTTCCCCACCAGCTAATAATCACTTTCACAAGTTTTATTTTAATCCTAATTAAAAATTATTCTATTTTTTAATTAATATTTTGGCATATTTATTATTTTGGCAAATTTATTATTATTATTTTGTCATTACTTATTGTCAATAATTCAGGATATGAATGTGATCATTTTCACTTTTGGTGAAATGATTATGGTATTAAGAATATTAGCTATTCGTTATTTTTAGCGGAACTTTAGGAATATAACATGTATACTGTAAATGAATTTTACAAGCGACATATCAAAGTCATGCTTTTAAAGTAAGGCGAGGACTTTCAGGTAATTTTGTTGCATTCTGACGAAAAATATCAAAACTCAAAGGTAATGCTGAGTTTAAAATCTACTCACATATATCACATGATTTATGTAACAATACTCGAGTCTAATGGGTTTAGCTTACATTAAATCATTTAGTCAAGAGATTCGAAGTTAGGTTTCTTTGCTTGTTTTTCGATGACCAGTTGCGGCGGAGTGCGGGGACGGGCTGTACAGGTGCGACTCGGGCCAGTGTGTGGAGGGCGGACTGCGCTGCTTCGAGTCCGGCGCCCCGCGGGCAGGCTGCGCCGACCGGTCCAACCTGCGCCACTGCGGTGAGCCGGCCTAAAACTATGTCATCACTAATTACCTAAAATTAGCTAGCTTTATAAAATGTTTATCTAACAATAACCAATTCAGTTTAATGTTACTGGAACCCGGAGCGTTTTAGGAAAAAATGATATAGAGATTATGCCGGAGCACTCTATGGCTCAATTTCTATTTTAAGCTAACTTTGTCTCCAGTGATGCAGAGTTTGATGCAAAATTTTAATCATTACAGGGAACTGGGAGTGCGGTCCCGGCCAGTTCAAGTGCAAGAACGGGCCGTGCCTGAACAGCTCCCTGGTGTGCGACGCCCACATCGACTGCGCGGGCTACTGGGACGACGAGGACAACTGCTGTGAGTTTGGCCGAAATGTTAGCGAAACTAAAATGAGAGAAAGAAACTTCAGTCGCACGTGAGAACAAGCGAACTTTCCATTGGCCAAAGAGAGCTTCTAAATTCATTAGCTCTTCTATTGTTCTTTTGATGTTTGAACTTGTAATTGCTGAATGTTTGGACTTTTCCGTATTGAATAATTAATTTTCTCTTCCTGGCACAAAAAGAACACCCGAATGTATTCTATAAAATAGTGACTTGAATTTTGTGAACAGTTTGTAGGGTAACCTGTTGTTTCTTATGTGATAGCCTCTGAAACTGTAGAAGTATTAAAATGTAAAATGTGACTTTAAGGGCTCCAATATAGTACTCAGATGAAAGTAGTTAGGAAGCCTTAAAAATTGTTATTGTTCCTTTTAATTACATGATCGTTGAATTGGACACTAATTTGCGGATACTTAACTTACCTTCGTTAGCGTCTTGGAATAAAAGTCTAATTGCAATGTAGAATTAAAGTTTTTGTATAAGTGAGTCTACTTTACCAGCACAACTTCTGAAATATAACTCAATATAATGTTTTTCCTCTACAACTTTAATCATCTAAAACCAACATAATTAAACAATACCTCCTTTTCAATTTTCTTAGGTTTGAATTTGGATTGTTGCTAAAAAGGTTTGTTGCATTGAATAGTCTTTAATGAATCACGTAGTATTTAAATGTGTCCGTAATTAAGTCAAGACCTGTAACTTTCCTATTCGAAAGTTCTGATCCTTGACTTGAAAGGGATGAAAGAGATTGATGTATTTAACTTTTGAAGTTTCAAAGTACAATAGTTGCGAGGCTGGAAGTGTCAAGTTGTCGCCATCTTTGTCGCAGCGTTCTCGTGCTCGACGATGGCGCCGCAGTGCGACTGCCGCGACGTGCACATCAACTGCACGGGGCGCGGCCTGCTCAACGTGCCCGTGGACGCCGAGAAGGAGATCACCTGGTTGTCAGTATAAGTGTAATATAATTCTTCACAAGGTATAATAGGACGATGAAATACGAGCTTGCCGGGAAGATAATAATTGATTATCAAAGTGCCCATTTTGACCTCTTGACTATATTTTTACCATATTACAAACCATATTAAATCAAATTAAAAAATATATATTACCTATCTGCTTACTTATATCTTTCTATTATGGTAATCTTGAACATCACCTGATACGCATTAAATATGTTAAGGTAGAGTGGGATTAAAAATTATCGATTGATTACCTTGGACTCTTCAGTTTTCCAACACATCATTCAAGATAATTAAAATATGTTAGTTTATAACGACCGTTTTTTTTCAACGCAGTTTTTCTACCTTATAGTTGACCTTAGTTTAACTATGAATTAAACTTAATTCTATTAAATTTAAAATTGTTAATTTCTATAATAGTCTGTAATAAACCAGATAAAAACAGAGACAACTATATCAACATTAAAAAACGTTATGGTCGGTCATATCTTTAAGTTTGAAAACCATGAAGTAAATAAATAGATATGTCGTAGCCACTTGCTGTAATTGGGTACTTCATGAAATGCCCAACGCAGCCCGGGCACTTCATGAAGTGCCCATCGCGCCTGGGCACATAGTGTACTTCGATTATATCAATCAAAATTACAGCATGTGCCCAACGAAACTGGGCACTTCATGAAGTGCCCAACGCTCATTGGACACATGCTGTAACTATCGAGGCATGTTGGGCAGTCGATTTAAAATCTTGGTTAAAGTAAATCCCAATCTTTATATTATTGGTTGTGTCTATGTTAAAGTAGCCATTGTTATAGTTTGCTATTAAACCTTTTAATTTCTTCAAATTGAAAAATTTTAATATTGATTTTATTTACAAACGCTTCTTGAAAATATTATTAGTCTACATTATATTTCGATAATGATTTTTTTGTGTTATAAGTTAAGTTCTGGATAAAATAAACAGTTAACAATCACGTAGTTATTTTTCACAATAAAATAGAAACCCTTTAATCTAGAATAAAACATAAAAACTTATAGTTGGTTTAAAGTTTCAAAAAATACCGTTTTCAAATAGTTGTAAAACTAAACAACAGTATAAAATGATAGATAATACGCTATTTAAAAAACAATAATGATAAAAATCGAACGTTTTGTAGAAACCCCTTACTTTTGAATAACGTGGTGAATAAGTAAGAAGTTAATAAATTAAAACATGAAAAATAGGTTAATGTTAATGTTTATGTGTTTCAGCGGCAACATAGTACAAATAGGCGGATTACACGAGGCGCGACGTGAAGCCTACATTTGCTTTTAGTTCCTATGCATGGAAAAAACAAACTACGTAAAAATTACAAATATGGAATAAAATTAAAGGTCTAAATCTCAGAATTACTATAGTACCAAATATAAGTGATTTACAAGCAGTTTACACATCGTAAACACAAATAACGTAGAAGCTTGACCTGACACTTTTTAAGAGAAGTTGTCGCCACGGAATGCACCAGTAACGTTCCTAGGTCCTATGATGTGTAAACTGCTTCTAAACCATTTTATAATTGGTACCATAGTGATTGTGAGATTCAGACCTTTAATTTGATACCACATTTGTATTTTTTAGTCGACTATATTTTTGTAGAAAGCGGTTTGTAATTGTGTTTGTTTGTACTCTCTCACAAAAACTAAGTTATCAACCAAAGTATGGCAGCTATTTTTTTCAACAAATATTATTAAGAAATATAACTCTTAAGCAACAATTTCCACCATTTTTTAGTTTACCTGACCAAAAAATAAAAAAGTAGCAGCCGACTTCTTTTTTCATGTCAAGTTTTTAGGATGAATAAAAAAATAATAAAAAATTTTTTTTTCTATTTTTTTTTAAATAGAAAAAAGTATTTTTGAAATATAATTGATCCTATTACCTTGGAAAAATAAAGGACTCTTCATTTGCAAAATTTCAACCTCAAGTCTCTTTGCTAAATGGTATAAAATGCGATTTATTTGAAACGGGGCACAGCCAGATTAAACGGTTTTAAACGCCATTTTATGTTACCATACCTAGGAAATATGGCGGCCCATACTTAATTTGCCGTAATGCTAGTGAGATAGGCATACTCCGTCTATTTTTATTATGTGGTAGCTGGTATGTTACATATAAATATGTTAGGTAAAATGTTTCGTGTTTTTTTTTTTTATTTAATTAAAGCATAAAATTTAAATGGACTGAATTGTTTGGTTTATGTCTTTTGAGTTATTTTGACTACACATAATTATTACTATTATTATTTAAACAATAAACAATTTTAAACAGTTTGTTGTTTCAACAATGATGATAATGATATATTGATAATGATGTGTATCCAAAATTAGAAAACATTGAATAAACCATCATAAAAAACATACAGGCAAGAATTGTCTGGTTTAGTGTCAGACAATCTTATTTATAATGTTTTACAAAATTCTTTAAAAATGTTCTTATTTTATGTAGAGAATATAATACATCGGATACTATCACAAAAAAGCAACATAAACAGCAGTTTTACATGTTTACATCAAGTGCCCAGCATCTGAGCTGGACACATAGTGTAATAGAAATAATTACAGCAAGTGCCCAGTTTTCTTGGTCACATAATGTAATTTTGACCGAAACCGTTCAATTACACTACGTGCCCAGGCGAGCTAGGCACTTCATGAAGTGCCCGGTTAGCGCTGGACACTTCATGAAGTGCCCAATTACAGCATGTGGCTACGACAGATACAATACATAAATTGATGTACAGAATTAGTTTTTACGGTACCCATGAAGCTAGTTACATTTTTGATTTTAAAAAGCTGTATTTGAATACTTTTTCCAAAATTAAACTGTTTTTTATGGATTACGAAGCGAGCTGGTTACCACTGTGCTAAGCAACAACTTCACAATTTCAAGGAGCTAATTACGATTATCCTATCGGGGTAAAGATTCAAAGAAATTGTTCAGATCATGAATAAAGAAAGGTTTTATTTTCAGTAACACTCAAAGCGATACATATATTGGACATAGAATATCACCCTGACAAAGGAGAGTGGATGTAACAAATTATTTATCCTACCTTTGAGCGACATACGATAACGGGGCGTATGATGATACCTTACAGTGGCGCGCAGATTCCTTTGTTACTCAACTTTTCGTTTGTGCCATATTTGGCACATTGTTTACTTTAATTAAATCTGCTTCATTAGTTTATTAGTTTTCACGAGTATAAGAGGTGGTGGAAGTGTTCTGAAATTTAATATTTTGTATATATCAAAAAATATAACGAATTACAGTGAAATTTAAGTTATTTTTTGGGTTGTTGGTATTTCTAAAATAGATTCCTCAAAGACTTCATTCACCTTTTGGGAAATGTCTTGAAATTTGTCAGAATTAATAGTAGGCCTAATTATTTATAAATCACACTTAACGGCTAGAAACTATGTATCATAAAAATGTTAACTGTCGACACATTGAAAAAAGATGTTCATCTTTAATTTGTTTCCAACTGGTAAGACTAACTTAAACCCTTTTATAAAAAAGATGGGTTACAAAAATGAAATTTTGTGTTTTGTTATAGTTATCTGGGAAACAACAACCTCAGCAAAAGTATAAGCAACCAAACCTTCACACACTTGGACAGACTTATTTACCTGTGAGTACATAGCTTAATATTTTATTTAATATAATTAATTTTAATTAAATGCCCCTTTCCACTATCATGCACCGCACTTCGTCGATTGCACCTAAAGTAGATACAGATCTTGTGAACTAATCAAGCCATGCCGGAAAACTTCCGTTTGTAAACTTCTACTTGCACCGATTGTTTTTGCAAAGGATACGAATCTAGACTTTACATGAAATGCAGTGCACAACGTGCGGGGCGCACGGCACGGTACGTTTGCAGCACGGCACGGTACGTTTGCAGCACGGCGCGGTACGTTTGCAGCACGGCACGGTACGTTTGCAGCACGGCACTGTAAGTACGTTTGCAGCAAGGCACGGTACGTTTGCAGCACGGCACAAAACGTTTGCAGCACGCACTACTTTTTTGACTGAACGGTTTAAAAATCGACGTAATATTTGTAATGGATAAAGATCATAACATTTGTAGAGTTGATTATAGAATTAATTACAAGCAACAAAATTAATTCAAAGCAAATATTTAATTGTATAAAATATTAATTGTAACGTTTTGGAGGCCGAACACATATGTATGAAATAGTATGTTACGTTATTAGTCCGGTATAATTATTGTTTTACCAGACAAGCATGTTAGTTCGGCGTGCGAGCCAGAGACGAGTGCGGGATTTTCATGTGAGGACGGGGAATCTTGCCCTACGGACGTACCACCTACGTTATTCTAAATAATTCTGCTCAGAAAAAACTTATTTTTAAATAAATACTTATTCCTTGCATAAAACACTACGTTTCTCAATTCTTCAAACCTATTACTGCCACTACATTACTCTAACGTAATATATAAAAATGCATAATAAAATCGTCGGTTATCTGCAAAATAAGCTGATGGATTGCTTCCTTTATCTAGTTATCGTAGTCAAGGAAATTGTGTCCGGCAAAGGCCGGAAGTTTTTCGGAGAGGTATCGGCAAAGAGTAACTTGCCTACCAAAATAAGGAACAGGAAACAGATGTTCCTGTGTCAGTATGATGTAAATAGAAGGACTAGCAAAATCACTTCATCTTTTTATGGTTGTGATTTGTGTAGAGTTAGTCAAAAATTACTTTCGACAAAACACCAAGATTAAAGACAGGCGACAAGCGTCTATTTTAAAACAAAAAAGGATATAGTAAACTTTTTTAGGTTATAACAAAATATAGAGTTCACGTAGGTGACAAAACAGAACTACAGTTTTAATGGCTTAATCACTTAATCACTTAATCACTTATTCACTTTGATAAGACAGGTACCTCATAGAGGACGTTACCCTGAATATGAATGAAGGATGAGTGTGATGATCGTGATGACAGTGGCGCGATCTTGTAGCCTTGTTACTGACTACGATGTCTCTATGATATTAATTAGCTTAAAAATTAATAGGTTCATTAAAGTTTAGTTGTAAAGTCTCTATGGTTACGGAGTTAAAATTGGCTAAAGTTTTACTTTACATACATGTACATGCTATCACATAACACAGTATTAAAAGGACAACAAAATTATGGTATCTCTTTCGCAATGTAAACTTTTTGTATTAAAAAGTTCGTTTAGAGTTGTAAAAAAATGGGAAGCATTCAATGCATGAAAGAATTATTCTATGCAAAAAGAGGTAGCATGTGACCCGGCCACCGTTATATTTCATCGCCTCAGTAATAAACTGCTGGAAGCTCTCACTTCTATCTTTAATGACGCTGCGTTTAAACGAGGAAAGTCACTGCTTTTCATTTCTATATTTTAGCTGACTTAAACGTCAACTTTGAACTATAACTCGTTTACCTTAGGCTGCTACTATTTTATTTTTATTCATAATTGAATTTTGTGTTGTATAGCAATGTTGGTTTCCGTGCGTGTTTTCATCAGTTATCAGCAAAACCTGTTGAAATATTTCGTTTTTTTTTTTAAATATTAATTTAAGTCTAAATTAGTAATCCATAGGAAGCTATTTTTAAATATAACATTAATATCAGTACAGATAGGATTTATGTGTGGTAAGAATTTAACACATAAATTCAGTTTGGCAATACTTTTATTCCATTTACTTTTAAAAATGTTCTTGTTTATTTAGGATTTTGTTTGGGGTTGAATAATATCACTTAAACGGATTCATTGATCATAGATAAGGAGTCAGTCTTTAGATACTTTCTTCTGATGAAAGTAAGTGACATGAAATGCCGTAACATAAACATCCAAGCTATGAAAAGCAGTTTCATTGTCACCAATTTATGACAAACTACCTTTTTGCCTGCAAGGGTTTTGACAAAGTAGAATAGTAATTAGAGAAATTACATTATTATTTAAAATAGCTTAGCAATGGTTTGTCATAACATTGTAAAACGGGCTAAAATATTCCGTTTTTAGTTTATTTTGGTTTGTTTCCGTTTTTGTTCGTTTTTTCACATTTTTGCTATGGCATCTATATATATTATAATTACGTAAGGGAAATTATTTTCGTGCCGAAATTGTGGGCGTTTGGCAAGTTGAAGGATGGTGGGATGATGGGAATTTACCGAAACAAAGCAGTATTTACTCATGGGCAACCAAAAAAACGTGTGGGACGAAGGGTAAAATCATCAATAATAATTATTATGTTTGTAAATGCAGCCATCTTTCACAATATAATGTTGTG
This sequence comes from Flexamia atlantica, assembly GCA_035578135.1. Classification (NCBI taxonomy): domain Eukaryota; kingdom Metazoa; phylum Arthropoda; class Insecta; order Hemiptera; family Cicadellidae; genus Flexamia; species Flexamia atlantica. The sequence goes on from JAQJVK010000001.1 coordinate 30,871,092, forward strand.
CGTTAAAGCCTTGATATAGGGTATCTTTATTATCTTATATTAAAATTTAATTTTATTGTTATTTACGTTAAAATATGTCTTGGATTCACTGAAAGGTTATTTAAAAATTGTAAATAACACAAAATTGTAAAACTGGACATCATAGAAAACAAACAAACAAGAACAATAATGTATGAAGGGCATAGCTAGCCAGGCAGTAGAGAGACATTATACAATGCTATTACTCAAGGTTTCGCATGCTATTAACGACTAGAGATGACTTTGCTTCTGGCGCCATTAAAAGAGGCCCTACCAGCTGTGTATAACCACTGACACTGGCCTCCTCTAATAATTACAGGCTCCCAAGCTAGCATGGGGGTTTATTCAAATAAGCCTCACTTAATAGAGACAGTTTAATTTGATGTTTACCGTAATTTAACGTTATCTATTTCGCTGTAATTGGTGAGATCTGTTGATCTGTGTGATCTGTTGTTGAGATTGGTGAGCTTTTATGATGTTGCAGGGACCTGAGCGCCAACGGCCTGACGGAGCTGCCTCCCGGCGTGTTCTCCACCCTGTGGCAGCTCTCGGTGCTAGACCTCCACGACAACCGTCTGACGATGTGTGATGTGTGATGTTGCAGGGACCTGAGCGCCAACGGCCTGGCGGAGCTGCGTCCCGGCGTGTTCTCCACCCTGTGGCAGACCTCGGTGCTAGACCTCCACGACAACCGTCTGACTATGTGTGATGTGTGATGTTGCAGGGACCTGAGCGCCAACGGCCTGACGGAGCTGCCTCCCGGCGTGTTCTCCACCCTGTGGCAGCTCTCGGTGCTAGACCTCCACGACAACCGTCTGACTATGTGTGATGTGTGATGTTGCAGGGACCTGAGCGCCAACGGCCTGGCGGAGCTGCCTCCCGGCGTGTTCTCCACCCTGTGGCAGCTCTCGGTGGTAGACCTCCACGACAACCGTCTGACGATGTGTGATGTGTGATGTTGCAGGGACCTGAGCGCCAACGGCCTGGCGGAGCTGCCTCCCGGCGTGTTCTCCACCCTGTGGCAGCTCTCGGTGCTAGACCTCCACGACAACCGTCTGACGATGTGTGATGTATGATGTTGCAGGGACCTGAGCGCCAACGGCCTGGCGGAGCTGCCTCCCGGCGTGTTCTCCATCCTGTGGCAGCTCTCGGTGGTAGACCTCCACGACAACCGTCTGACGATGTGTGATGTGTGATGTTGCAGGGACCTGAGCGCCAACGGCCTGGCGGAGCTGCCTCCCGGCGTGTTCTCCACCCTGTGGCAGCTCTAGGTGGTAGACCTCCACGACAACCGTCTGACTATGTGTGATGTGTGATGTTGCAGGGACCTGAGCGCCAACGGCCTGGCGGAGCTGCCTCCCGGCGTGTTCTCCACCCTGTGGCAGCTCTCGGTGCTAGACCTCCACGATAACCGTCTGACTATGTGTGATGTGTGAAGTTGCAGGGACCTGAGCGCCAACGGCCTGGCGGAGCTGCCTCCCGGCGTGTTCTCCACCCTGTGGCAGCTCTCGGTGCTAGACCTCCACGACAACCGTCTGACGACGATGTGTGATGTGAGATTTTGCAGGGACCTGAGCGCCAACGGCCTGGCGGAGCTGCCTCCCGGCGTGTTCTCCACCCTGTGGCAGCTCTCGGTGCTAGACCTCCACGACAACCGTCTGACGATGTGTGATGTGTGATGTTGCAGGGACCTGAGCGCCAACGGCCTGGCGGAGCTGCCTCCCGGCGTGTTCTCCACCCTGTGGCAGCTCTCGGTGGTAGACCTCCACGACAACCGTCTGACTATGTGTGATGTGTGATGTTGCAGGGACCTGAGCGCCAACGGCCTGGCGGAGCTGCCTCCCGGCGTGTTCTCCACCCTGTGGCAGCTGTCGGTGGTAGATCACCACGACAACCGTCTGACGATGTGTGATGTGTGATGTTGCAGGGACCTGAGCGCCAACGGCCTGGCGGAGCTGCCTCCCGGCGTGTTCTCCACCCTGTGGCAGCTCTCGGTGGTAGACCTCCACGACAACTGTCCGACGATGTGTGATGTGTGATGTTGCAGGGACCTGAGCGCCAACGGCCTGGCGGAGCTGCCTCCCGGCGTGTTCTCCACCCTGTGGCAGCTCTCGGTGCTAGACCTCCACGACAACCGTCTGACTATGTGTGATGTGTGATGTTGCAGGGACCTGAGCGCCAACGGCCTGGCGGAGCTGCCTCCCGGCGTGTTCTCCACCCTGTGGCAGCTCTCGGTGGTAGACCTCCACGACAACCGTCTGACGATGTGTGATGTGTGATGTTGCAGGGACCTGAGCGCCAACGGCCTGGCGGAGCTGCCTCCCGGCGTGTTCTCCACCCTGTGGCAGCTCTCGGTGCTAGACCTCCACGACAACCGTCTGACTATGTGTGATGTGTGATGTTGCAGGGACCTGAGCGCCAACGGCCTGGCGGAGCTGCCTCCCGGCGTGTTCTCCACCCTGTGGCAGCTCTCGGTGGTAGACCTCCACGACAACCGTCTGACGATGTGTGTTGTGTGATGTTGCAGGGACCTGAGCGCTAACGGCCTGGCGGAGCTGCCTCCCGGCGTGTTCTCCACCCTGTGGCAGCTCTCGGTGCTAGACCTCCACGACAACCGTCTGACGATGTGTGATGTGTGATGTTGCAGGGACCTGAGCGCCAACGGCCTGGCGGAGCTGTCTCCCGGCGTGTTCTCCACCCTGTGGCACCTCTAGGTGGTAGACCTCCACGACAACCGTCTGACTATGTGTGATGTGTGATGTTGCAGGGACCTGAGCGCCAACGGCCTGGCGGAGCTGCCTCCCGGCGTGTTCTCCACCCTGTGGCAGCTCTAGGTGGTAGACCTCCACGACAACCGTCTGACTATGTGTGATGTGTGATGTTGCAGGGACCTGAGCGCCAACGGCCTGGCGGAGCTGCCTCCCGGCGTGTTCTCCACCCTGTGGCAGCTCTCGGTGCTAGACCTCCACGACAACCGTCTGACGATGTGTGATGTGTGATGTTGCAGGGACCTGAGCGCCAACGGCCTGGCGGAGCTGCCTCCCGGCGTGTTCTCCACCCTGTGGCAGCTCTCGGTGCTAGACCTCCACGACAACCGTCTGACGATGTGTGATGTGTGATGTTGCAGGGACCTGAGCGCCAACGGCCTGGCGGAGCTGCCTCCCGGCGTGTTCTCCACCCTGTGGCAGCTCTCGGTGCTAGACCTCCACGACAACCGTCTGACTATGTGTGATGTGTGATGTTGCAGGGACCTGAGCGCCAACGGCCTGGCGGAGCTGCCTCCTGGCGTGTTCTCCACCCTGTGGCAGCTCTCGGTGCTAGACCTCCACGACAACCGTCTGACTATGTGTGATGTGTGATGTTGCAGGGACCTGAGCGCCAACGGCCTGGCGGAGCTGCCCCCCGGCGTGTTCTCCACCCTGTGGCAGCTCTCGGTGCTAGACCTCCACGACAACCGTCTGACTATGTGTGATGTGTGATGTTGCAGGGACCTGAGCGCCAACGGCCTGGCGGAGCTGTCTCCCGGCGTGTTCTCCACCCTGTGGCAGCTCTCGGTGCTAGACCTCCACGACAACCGTCTGACTATGTGTGATGTGTGATGTTGCAGGGACCTGAGCGCCAACGGCCTGGCGGAGCTGCCTCCCGGCGTGTTCTCTACCCTGTGGCAGCTTTCGGTGCTAGACCTCCACGACAACCGTCTCACTCGCCTTGTCAACGGTTCTTTCACCGGTCTGGCCTCACTCAAAGGCCTGTAAGCCTCGTGTTCGTTAACCAAAGACCCATACTTTATTATCAGTCCCCTTAAAGAAAATTGAACACAAACTTTTTTGAGGAGTATTTATGCTTGCCAGCCCATTTCCAAGGGAACTTTTTTTATTCTTATGTTCATAAATAAACGTTTTTGCAGCAAATTGTAGTAGCTCCGAAAGCCAATGAAATCAATATCTGGTTATAATTTATAGAGATTTTTTTATGAGATTTTAAATAGGTAGCCACAGTAATTTTTCATAACCTAATCGTCAACGGTTTCATTTTTTGTCTACCGTTTAGTAAAATTTATATTACATTTCAAAGGTAATATGTATGTTAAATTGCATTAATATTACAAATAAGTGTAAATATCATTTAGATTTTATTTATTCATGCAGTACACCATGAAATACTTAATCTCTTTACTCATGAAAATTATAAAAAAATCCTTTGCAGACCCTTGTATACCACTTTAATGTTTCAGCTGTTTTAATGAAAGCAAAAACATTTTATATCTACTAAAAATATTATTGAATGTTCATAACACTTTTTTACAGGCACTTGCAGGGGAACCAATTGGAAGTTTTGGACGAGTTAGCTTTTTATGGATTAACATCATTAAAAACTCTGTAAGTTAACAAAATATATGTTAATATTACTACAGCACATTAACGTATATATTTAACTAACAACGTATATAGTATAAATGTTCATATGAAGTCTCATTTTAATAGTAGTAGTAATATTTCTTTCTTTTTTCCTTGTTACATTGAGTGTAACATTTAAAGTTAATCAAGTAAAATTGACTATTGTTAATCTTGTAAGTTAACACTTACCTAATTGCTATAGCATGTAGGTAATTTATTCCTTGTATATTTTCAAGTAAAAGTAAAATTCAATTTACATTATTTATATTTATTTCATCAGTGATCTGAGTCACCAGAGGATAGGCTACATCCAGCCGGGGGCGTTCGTTGGACTCAGAAGTCTCATTGGATTGTAAGTGATGTTTCATTTTATGAGTTTTATTTTTTATTAGATGTAATAAGGATACCAATCAAGTAGTTTGTTGTGCAAATAATATATTTTTTTAATGTTCATTTGTTGCAAAATTCAACCAAGCCATAAGTAAGAGTGTTTTTGTAAGCTGTGTGTAATATGATTTTTTTCTTCCGGTTTATAGGCTTTTTACGATATTTGTTTTGGTTGGACACTATGTTTTTTCTCTATACTGTATCAATACGTACTGTTAATGACGGTGCTTATTTTGACCAAGACACTATAATTAATAAACAAAATATAAAAATTTTAATTTTAACCATACATTAGATTTAGAATTGCTATTTTAGAGATGACTATAGAAAATGTCCGATATATTTAACCACATTTTCAAAAAAACTATTCTCTAATTATTTTTAAATCAACAATTATTTAATATTTTTCGTCCTTAACTTTGGCTAGTTTATCTTTTAAAATAGTAAGATTTTTGATAATACAATGCTGTATTATACTGTGTGTCCCAGAAGTCCCAGACGGTTTAATATTTTTCAAAGTAAGCCAGATATCAAAACGACATTTTGCATACCTTTCAGTACTAAAAAAACTACTTTTGATGTAGGTATCATTTCTTCCCCTGCCCCCAAAATTGGATTTTGGGGGGTAGCCCCAAAACTTTAAAAGTAAATCCCCATCGTGTGACTACTTATTTTAAAGGGCTTGTTGAAAGAAACCCAATTCCTTAAGCAGGAGGTCGATATCATGCTCCAGTCCAAAATGGCGGCCATTCAAAAATTACAAAATGCCGTCCGTCAATTAAAATTGAGTATTTTCTGTGTTCGGCAATTCACATTTAAATCGAATAAGAACCACCAGAACACATATTAACTGCTTAAAAGATACAAAAATAATGATTTCTTTTTCTCATCATCAAGGCTCAACCCTCCAAAATTGTTTTTGGTGGGTGGGGGTTTGTCCAACCGATTCCAACATCAACTCACATCATATGACCACTCGTTTTAATATGCTGAATGAGTAAAAAGATAAGCCACAGCTTGTTTTAATTTTAAAAAAATAGTTTTTTTTGTGGCGAATATTTGGTACTTCATGTATGGGGGGTTTCCTAAAAGATAACGCATACACGATTTCCGCAGAGCCAAAGGTCGCATCAAGGCGGATATCTTGATATCTATTAGTACGTTGGTTAAATAATTTTGACACTAATAAAATTCATTTATTTATTACAAGTAAGGTAACTTTTTTGAAATTTTACTCGCTTATTTTTTTACTCAGCAAATAAAAATGAGTGGTCATACGACGTGAGTTGATACTGGAGTTGATTGGACAAACCCCCACCCCCCAAAACCATTTTGGGGAATTGAGCCTTTGATTATGACAACAAGAAATTATTATTTTTGTATCTTTTTAAGTATTTAATATGTGTTCTGGAGATTCTTATTCGATTTAAATGTGAATTGCCAAACACAGAAAATACTCAATTGTAATTGACGGACGGCATTTTATAATTTTTAAATGGCCACCATTTTGGACTTGAGCATGATATCGACCTCCAGTTTGCGGCATTGTGTTTCTTTTAACAAGCCCTTTAAAATAAGCAGTCGCACGATATCTGTTTACGTGTGAAATTTTGAGGCTACCCTCCCAAAATCCAATTTGGGGGTAGGGGCAGAAATGAAGCATACATCAAATAGTTATTTGTGCATCTAGGGACTAAAGCGCAACTTTTTCTCCCTGAGGGAAACTGTTGTAGCCCGATGGCGCAGCCGAGGGCGACAATTTCCCGAGGGAGAAAAAGTACTTTAGTCCCGAGATTCACATAACATTTTTCTTCTACCTACACCATTAACAATAAGTAGGTATAACACTGTAACTTTACCTTCAGACGATCCTTTGCTTCAACAAACTGCATTACAATCACATAACCTATATAAATAAATAATGCAAGGTATGTAGGCTTTAATTATAACCATTTTATTCACACTCTTCTTAAAAAATACTTTAGGCCTAACTTATTTGTTCACAAATATGCAGGAATATAGCCTAAACTACAGCAAACTCAAAATGGATACGCTGTCCTGTAGAGAACGGAAACGGACGCTCGGATTCTGTGACACTCTCTTAAACATAGAGAAACAAATTGAAATCGACAGTGTTGCCATATTTTCTAGTGAGAAAATATGTCCACCGCGGCGTTGCCGGATTTCTTCCCATGTATTTCTTATGAGATTACTTTTAGTCCCGTGGGACTAAAAGTAAGTAAGAAAATCCCATGGAGTATAAACTAGTACTTTAGTATTCTATTCCAGGGACTAAAAGACGACTATAGATAGTAGGTGGAGGAAAAAGTAGTTTTTTTAGTACTAAAAGGTATGCAAAATATCGTTTGTATATCTGGCTTACTTTAAAAGATATTAAACCGGTCCGGGACTTTTGGGACATACAGTATAATCGTATAATAAGGCTAACTACAATATAAGGTAATGCCCTCAATTTGGCTTTAAGGGACCTATCCTACAATGAGATCAGCTACCTTGAACAAGGTTCGTTTCGAGGAGTGCCTAATCTTATCTTCATGTGAGTATGTACGTACTGTTTTTATCAATGTTTTTATTTTATTTTAATTATTGTATATGGTATTTAGTTGGCGGTATTAAGTAGATTACTATATGTTTAATTTCCTATGAGCACAAAAAATATATTTATCAGATGTGTTTTTATTTATAGTTGTTATAACTTATATCTATATTTTTAAAATTAATTTTGATAAGATGGACTAAAATTTAACTGAAATTATGATCACTTCAACACGCTTTAAAACAAAATTCTGAATCTCCTCTTCTTGTTTGTAAAAAGTCCCCATGTTTTACTAATTGTCAAACTACGTTTGTTATTTAAATCCCTCTAATTTGACGTGTTTTACTGAGCGGATTGATTAAGTACAGCTGATATTACAAAAATTATGGTTGTATATTTTTACATAAAACTATGTACTTTTCTTTGCCGTCTCACTATTAGCAAATTCTTGTCCGTCTCACTATTACTAATGTTATTAATGTTAGTAATGTTCAATATAACAATTTGTAAGAAGGATGAAGAGTAAAATTTACACACAATATAACGACTCTGCAAATCCATGTTTGAGACGCTACGTTTATGAAGCGGAATTTAGCGTTTTCTCTGTTTCCACAGATGCGATCCTTTTATTTCCTCTAACTACATACATTAAATATAAATATTCTTGCAAGGCTGTTCACTGCTGTTGTTTACATAATTATTAGTAATTGTTCTATAGTAATGATAATACCTCCATTGAAATTGTGGGGTGTAATCCTTTACTGATAAAATAAAATTTAGATTGCGTCTAAAAAAACATCCTGTGTCCTGGGTAACCAAACACATTTTAAAAGTGCAGATTGGTTTCAGCCACTATAGGATATGGTTGGTTGGGGAGGTTTATTCGATTAGTAAACCAGCAATTTTAGATTTTTAATAGCTGAAATATCACCCCCGTCAAGGGATTTGAGCCCAAAACCTACATCTATTTTGTATACGCTTAAAGTCATCATACTAAATTTACCTTACCTCATAAGAAATCTGTGGCATAAGGGATCTTAAATTGATTACATATTCTACGGAGGGATATTGACTTAATTAAAATCCAGAATGCATCTTTTAAAAAACAACTCAATCGAAAACATTAGAAAAAATAAAAAATAAAAATTATATAGTAGCGAATGTGGAAATATAATTCCACAAGACATTTAAAAATCACATGTTTCGGCGAAACGTGTGGTTATTATATTTTTTTTTTTCAAAATTTAAACCCTCCTTCCCCAAACACATCTAAAAGCTTCAAACGTTTAAAATAAATTTTCTTAGCGGGTCCTTGTATACTACGTCATTACTAAAACTTCCTGCTTAAAAGAATGTCCTTGTACAATTAATGCGAGGATAAGAAACTATTTATTCCACTAATAAAAACAGAGTATAGGATGATACTTAAGGGAATGTTATTCGTCAAATAATACGATGTTGTTTGATATAACACTGCATTTTGCATAGTTTTTTTCTTGTTGAGAATATTTTATTGGGCTACATTCCCACAGGCTTTTAAATACTAAGCTTTGAAGAAAAGAAAGACTACCTTTTGTTTTGAAATTCTATTTTGTGTTAGCTTTTTGAGGGGAAATTTTTAAACTCTCCCTTAACCCTTTCTTCTAGAGCTCATAAATAATATTTGCGATAGTTTTCATGCTCCGAAGCGTGATAGTTTTTGTTAATAAACTAAGTGGTATAAATTTCGTCAAAATATTTTTGGCTTTCATAAATATAGAAACAGTATTACCTTTTAACAAGTTATTTTCTAGAAAGTTTCATCTTACAAAAAGCCAATCAAGCAGTTAAAAAAATATAATAATTTAGGGCGGACTATAAATAAAAATTATCCTTAATTCTGAAATAAAAACTTAGGACAAGATGACATTTTATTTACATGACTTATATCATATTTATTTGTGGTTAAAAGTTCTTCTCTTTCATTCTTAATTATAACAACTGCACCAAACAACCGATGCAACCTTTTACTATACAAAGTTATGATGGAAAGTAATAAAACAGTACGCTGTTTTCATAAGTCAGACTGCTGTTTTCTCCCACTGAATATTATTTCTGTTCCAGTGGCCTAAATGGTAATCAAATAAGGAACATCGAACCGTCAGTCTTTCTCAACGTCCCATCTCTGAATAAACTGTGAGTATAACCTTCTTAAAAATTAAATGGCATTTCTTTTTATTCCTCAACATTGCATTAGTTTTGTCTTAATCATAATCGTTGTTAATACTCTGAGGCAAAGAAAAAATATTTCGCACAACTTTAAAGATATTGTTATAACATGTAAACAAAGTTTAAAATATTATGTAAAAATACATAAAATATAGACTAAAAATTAATATTACCTAAATTTATTATTCTAGACTTCAAGGAAACTGAACCCTTTAAGCGCAGTGATGATAAAATTATCTATCATAATATATAAACAACTAGCCATTTATCGTAAGTAGAATACATTGCTTAAAGATTCATTAGGACGTAAATAATATACAGTATGTTCATTTTTTTGTGCACACCATTGGGATCTCGTAAACTATAAGAGATACAAGAAAGGTTAAATTAGCAAAGTAATGCGTAATAAAAAGACAAATAAAATGGTGGTGAGCAATTTAAAATATTCGACCAAACTCGTTCGCTACGCTCAAAAAACCATTTTGGCCCCAAAACTAAAATTGCCCATAACTCCCTTATTTTTTAAGGTACAAGACTGTAAGTGGGGTAAAATTTACACGAAATTTTCCGTAGAATCTAAATATCCAGTCAAAAATGTGATACCATTTATAGTTTTCTGAGAATAATGTTCAAGTCCAGAATTTTAAACGCTAACATGTAAAATTTTATTTTTCATTGGAAAGATATTTTTCTCCTGATTACAAAAATACCATACATGTGATATTTTCCTCTTCAAATGTGTTTTTAATCTGAGAAAATATTTTTTGTAAATCAAAATGGGTTATAATGGACTGGATTTATCATAAAAATGATAACTATGAAAACAGCTGATTTTTACTAAACAGCTAAATTGACTCGGAACAGCTGATTGGCAGCAAAATGCTATTTTACGGATAAATAAACATCTTCATTAAAAACAACTGATTTATTTGTAAATTATCTTTTTACTGTTAATCAGCTGTTTCTAGTCAATCAGCTGTTAAATATTAATCATACCATTAACATACCATTAATTTAAAATATTTAATAGACTTTAACGTATTAAATTCATAATAACAAGAAGAGAAAGGGAACAGCTGATGAATAGATAACAGCTGGTTGACTAGAAACATCTGATTAACAGTAAAAGGATAGTTTACAAATAAATCAGTTGTTTAAAATGAAGATGCTTACGTGAAACAGCTTTTTGATGCCAATCAGCTGTTTCGTGTCAATCAGCTGTTTTGAGTCAATCAGCTGTTTGGTACAAATCAGCTGATTTCACAGTTATCATTTTTATAATAAATCCAGTGAATTATAACCCATTTTAATTTACCAAAAAGATTTTCTCTGATTAAAAACACATCTAAAGAGGAAAGTATCACATGTGTGGTATTTTTGTAATCAGGAGAAAAATATCTTTCCAATGAAAAATGAAATTTTATATGTTACCATTTACAATTCTGAACTTGAGCATTATTCTCAGAAAACCATAAATGGTATCACATTTTTGACTAGATATTTAGATTCTACGTAAAATTTCGTGAAAATTTGACCCCACTTACAGTCTTATACCTAAAAAAAATAAGGGAGTTACGGGCAATTTTAGTTTTGGGGCTAAAATGGTTTTTTGAGCATAGCGAACGAGTTTGGTCGAATATTTTAAATTGCTCACCACCATTTTATTTGTCTTTTTATTACGCATTACTTTGCTAATTTAACCTTTCTTGTATCTCCTATAGTTTACGAGATCCCAATGGTGTGCACAAAAAAATGAACACACTGTATATTTTACATATATTTTAAAATGAAAGATATTAAAATTAAATATTTTAGTTAATATAAAAAATAATTAGTAAATATTTCCACTCCACTTTAATGGCTGTGTAAAGAAAGAGAAAGTACAAACACTAATAAAACTTTATAACTGAGGCATAATTCCAAAACTTTTAATAGGACATGGAACCTGTTTTAACGCTTTTCATAATTTTACGCAACACTTCACAATAATTTATTTACAATAATTTACATTACTTATCACTGAACCGATAAGTATTTGGGTTTGAGTTTTTCTCTATGAAAATTCTTCATTGATCTTTTATTTTGTGAAATATTGTCTACATCGACTTGTTAATTTAGGAACACAAACTCATTATCAAACGAGCTTTACTGAGGATTATTTGTGCGTGAATAATTTTATGCCTTTTCACCTTCACACCTTCAGCCCTCAGCCTTTTCATACTCAAAATTTGTAAAAGTCACAGAAAATAATAGCATATTCTCATATTTGTTTATATAACCTCGAGAGTCTTTATTTAACTATTCAGTTTCACCTCACAATTGTTTCAAAAATGTCCCGTAAAAGCTTGAATGAAGGTATGATTTTATGTTCAACGCAATCTAGTAAAAATCAGGTGGTAGTAAAATCGGAGTTTCGTAACATAAGCTACAACCTATTCATCAATCCCAATTATTCCCCTTACCTAATTCAAAGCCATAAGTCTTGTTAATAAGGATAAGCCACGAGCCTTGTTCGACTTGTGCCTGTATTAATGAGTGAAGTTTTAGACGAGGTAACGAGGAAATACTGCTTTATCACTGACGGCAATTACATAGTTCCTTGCGAAATTTCACTTAAAACCTATTCCTTAACTCTGAATCTTAAACAATATACAGATCCTTCCTTACTAGATGTACATTTTTCATATTACACTGCCCACTTTGGTAAGACTACGGTTATATTGTAGTTCAATATATCAGTTTGTTTATTAAAAAGTGAGTTGTTCAAACTGAAGTTGCATTAAACCGTTATTCAAGTAAACAATCGTAAATTTATAGGTATTTTTATTAAATCTTCCTCAGATGTTTGACAAGACAGAAAGGAAAAACAACAACGTATTGCGATCTGGAATCTTCAATATATTGAGATGCTTTTTATTTGTAATTCACAATATTGGTTATTGTGACATTACTATTTTCACTATTCCCAGGGCCCAAAATTAAATGTACATGAGGCAAAATCTTTGTCTTTGATCAATATTATTACCTAAGTATCTTTGTACATAACACAAAAATCTTTATTTAGGTAATGACCAAAGTATAGACGTTTTTGCAAACAATAACATGGAATAGTTCTATAAAGTTATAAATGAATAGTTCCTATAAGACGACGGCGTTGCAGGGTGACGGACGAGTTCCGGCTGTGCTGTCTGGCGCGCCACGCCGCCCAGTGTCTGCCGCCGCCCGACGAGTTCAGCTCCTGCGAGGACCTCATGTCCAACCTGGTGCTCCGACTGTGCGTGTGGCTGCTGGCCGGCGTGGCCATCGTCGGCAACCTCCTCGTCATCGTGTGGCGCAGCCGCTACACCTACTGTAACCAGGTCAGTATCTGTGTGTATGGCTGCTGGCCGGCGTGGCCATCGTCGGCAACCTCCTCGTCATCGTGTGGCGGAGCCGCTACACCTACTGTAACCAGGTCAGTACCTGTGTGTATGGCTGCTGGCCGGCGTGGCCATCGTCGGCAACCTCCTCGTCATCGTGTGGCGCAGCCGCTACACCTACTGTAACCAGGTCAGTATCTGTGTGTATGGCTGCTGGCCGGCGTGGCCATCGTCGGCAACCTCCTCGTCATCGTGTGGCGCAGCCGCTACACCTACTGTAACCAGGTCAGTATCTGTGTGTATGGCTGCTGGCCGGCGTGGCCATCGTTGGCAACCTCCTCGTCATCGTGTGGCGGAGCCGCTACACCTACTGTAACCAGGTCAGTATCTGTGTGTATGGCTGCTGGCCGGCGTGGCCATCGTCGGCAACCTCCTCGTCATCGTGTGGCGGAGCCGCTACACCTACTGTAAACAGGTCAGTGCGTGTGTGTATGGCTGCTGGCCGGCGTGGCCATCGTCGGCAACCTCCTCGTCATCGTGTGGCGCAGCCGCTACACCTTCTGTAACCAGGTCAGTATCTGTGTGTATGGCTGCTGGCCGGCGTGGCCATCGTCGGCAACCTCCTCGTCATCGTGTGGCGCAGCCTCTACACCTACTGTAACCAGGTCAGTATATGAGTGTATGGCTGCTGGCCGGCGTGGCCATCGTCGGCAACCTCCTCGTCATCGTGTGGCGCAGCCGCTACACCTAGTGTAACCAGGTCAGTGCGTGTGTGTATGGCTGCTGGCCGGCGTGGCCATCGTCGGCAACCTCCTCGTCATCGTGTGGCGCAGCCGCTACACCTACTGTAACCAGGTCAGTATCTGTGTGTATGGCTGCTGGCCGGCGTGGCCATTGTCGGCAACCTCCTCGTCATCTTGTGGCGGAGCCACTACACCTACTGTAACCAGGTCAGTACCTGTGTGTGTGGCTACTGGCCGGCGTGGCCGTCGTCGGCAACCTCCTCGTCATCGTGTGGCGCAGCCGCTACACCTACTGTAACCAGGTCAATATCTGTGTGTATGGCTGCTGGCCGGCGTGGACATCGTCGGCAACCTCCTCGTCATCGTGTGGCGCAGCCTCTACACCAACTGTAACCAGGTCAGTACCTGTGTGTGTGGCTACTGGCCGGCGTGGCCGTCGTCGGCAACCTCCTCGTCATCGTGTGGCGCAGCCGCTACACCTACTGTAACCAGGTCAATATCTGTGTGTATGGCTGCTGGCCGGCGTGGACATCGTCGGCAACCTCCTCGTCATCGTGTGGCGCAGCCGCTACACCTACTGTAACCAGGTCAGTATCTGTGTGTATGGCTGCTGGCCGGCGTGGACATCGTCGGCAACCTCCTCGTCATCGTGTGGCGCAGCCGCTACACCTACTGTAACCAGGTCAATATCTGTGTGTATGGCTGCTGGCCGGCGTGGACATCGTCGGCAACCTCCTCGTCATCGTGTGGCGCAGCCGCTACACCTACTGTAACCAGGTCAGTCGGTAGCCAGATTTATATTTCCCGAGCTAAATATCATTCGTCGTATAATGAGCATCGCAAGCTGTCGCAACTTCCATAAACACATTGAACACAGGTCTTTTTTATCCTAAGGGTAATGCCACACGGGGCCGTTTTTCCAGCTGATGTTGAGCGGGTTTCGCCCGCGGCGTGTGGCACCCTCCATTTATGTGATTATGCTTCACGAGCGGCAAAAATCGCTTAACAGCTGCGGGAAAAACCGCCCCGTGTGACATTAGCGTAAGACCTGCAATACTGTAGTAGTTATTGTCACCGTGTAGGACTGCTACTACCGAGGGGTCTACTTCATCCACTGCCTTGTATGACACTGCTTTACTGTTGGCTCATTGTCAGGTCCACTCGTTCCTGATCACCAACTTAGCGCTGGGCGACTTCCTGATGGGATCGTACCTGCTGATGATCGCCGTGGTGGACCGCTACTACCGAGGAGTCTACTTCACCCACTGCCTTGTGTGACACTGCTTTACTGTTGGCTCATTGTCAGGTCCACTCGTTCCTGATCACCAACTTAGCGCTGGGCGACTTCCTGATGGGATCCTACCTGTTGATGATCGCCGTGGTGGACCGCTACTACCGAGGGGTCTACTTCATCCACTGCCTTGTGTGACACTGCTTTACTGTTGGCTCATTGTCAGGTCCACTCGTTCCTGATCACCAACTTAGCGCTGGGCGACTTCCTGATGGGATCGTACCTGCTGATGATCGCCGTGGTGGACCGCTACTACCGAGGGGTCTACTTCATCCACGACTCCGAGTGGCGGTCCAGCAGGCTCTGCGCCATGGCCGGCTTCCTCTCCACCTTCTCTAGCGAGCTGTCTGTCTTCACTCTGACTGGTGAGTGAGTTTGGTTGTCTTTAGGGCGAAACAAATATAAATTTGAAAACTATCTTGTAATTTCTTTACATTTTAGAAAAGCACTAGCCCGACTTCTAACTTTGCCCGGGATATTATTTTCTTCTTGAAGTATTCTTGAAGGTTCTTAGTGCTGCAGTCCGAAAGTTGCCGTAGTAGCTATTTCAAATGGTAACTATAGCAACTATTCAAAGAACTTAAGTTTTTGAAATTCTTCTGTATAATCCGATTTAAAATCCTGCCCGATCGAAAGTCACTCCTTGTCAACATGGCTTTCTGCCTAATAAGTCTTCTACAACAAATCTTTTAGAGCTTACCTTTGATGTGTCTGCCGAACTCGATGCTGGTGAAAGGGTTGATGTCATATATAAAGATTTCTCTAAGGCTTTTGATCAAGTCAACCATGATATCTTGTTACAAACATTTTATAGTTTAGGATTTTCATTAAATATTACGAAATTTATTGCCTCGTATTTAAAAAGCCGCTCTCAAGTAGTTAGTATCTCAATCAAAAATTGTTTATGATATATCAGGAGTTCCACAAGGATCAAATTTAGGCCCTTTGTTATACTTAATATCCATTAATGATCTCCTAGAAATAATGTTTGATTGCAAGTGTTTACTTTATGCTGATGACCGTAAACTGTATCGGTCGATTCAGGAATATTCTGACAGTGAGGCTTTGCAATCTCCCATTGACATGTTGTATGAGTGGTGCTTTTCAAATAAATTACATGTAAATATAAAAAATGTTTTTCTATGTCGTTCAACAGAAGGAAGTCTCGTAATTTTTGAATCAGAACTGAAATTTGACAATCATATCAATTACATTGTTAATGAGGCATACCGAGTGCAGGGGTTTGTAATCAGGAATACAATTTTTTTTCAAAATGTTAATACCATCCTCAAATTGTATTATTCGTTTGCTAGAAGCAGTTTGGAATATTGTTTTTTAGTATGGGGACCAAATCAAATTACATCAATAAATCAGATTGAAATAATTCAAAATAAGTTTCTCCGATATTTATACTTTAAACGATTTAATATTGTTTTGTCAAAGGGATTTTCCAACTAATCAACTTAGAGCCATTTTCTCAGTTAAAATACTTTCTGATAGGAGGAATCTATTAGCTTTGTCTTTTTTGTTTGAATTAATCCATTTTAAAATTGAAAGCCCGTTTTTATTATATGTTATTGGTTTCTACGTCCAAAAAATAACTTAAGACAGTGCAATTTATATTCTTTGCCTAGATGCAATAATTTTGGTCATTTTGATTTCAGTTTATATACAATAATAAGATTTAATGACACTAATTCAGATTACTTCGATTTATTTTTTGAGAGTTACAATGTTTTTAGAAGTACATGCCTCAATCGACTTATTGATAATGACTTTTAATTTTATTAATAATTGTAGCTACAGCACAAACTCCTTATTTAATTCATTTAAGTAACAAATTATATTTTATGGTTTGAATACCTAAAAGCAATGGAGCTGAGTTTTTGTATAGTAGTATTGTTGATTTTTTTTCTTAATAATTAATACGTTTTTAGAGGCTCAAAACGTATTAGTATACAGTGTGTAAAAAAAGTCCGTCCCCCCTGCTTATTATTTTTTTAAGACAAACAATTAACCTTTGGGGAATGATACTAACTCAACCCAAATTATTTTTTGATGTTACCAAAAAATTTTAGTGTCCCTCAAAAATGGGGGATTTTGGGGGTAACTCAAAATTTTCAAATGCAAACCCCTTTCGAGTGACCCCTCATTTTAAAGAGCTTTTAAAAAATAGGCGATTGGTGGAGGTTGGAGGTCGCTAACGTGGAATCAAAATTGGTAGCTTGTCAACGTTTGAATCGACTGCGACTCCTAGAAACTTTGACAAGCTGCCAATTTTGATAGAAACACGTTAGCGACCTCCAACCTCCACCAATCGCCTATTTTTTAAAAGCTCTTTAAAATGAGGGGTCACTCGAAAGGGGTTTGCATTTGAAAATTTTGAGTTGCCCCCAAAATCCCCCATTTTTGGGGGACACTCAAAATTTTAAATATCACCAAAAGAGACTAATTTTTCATTTAATAGCATTTTTCCCAGGCTTGTTTCATTTTTCGTCACCAAAGGGAATTAAAACTCCAAACATCATAGACCCCAGGTTTCAAGGATGTGTTGTATTCAAAACTTTAACAAGCTGTCAATTTGAATAGAAACACGTTAGAGACCTCCAATTTTCACCATTCATCTACTTTTTGAAAGAGCTCTTTAAAATGAAGGGTCACTCAATCAAAAAGGGGTTTGCATTTGAAAATTTTGAGTTGCCCCCAAAATCCCCCATTTTTAAAGGGACACACAAAACTTTTGGTAACGTCAAAAAATAATTTCGGTTGAGTTAGTATCATTCCCCAAAGGTTAATTGTTTGTCTTAACAAACAAAAAAATTAAGGAGGGGGGACGGACTTTTTTTACACACTGTATAGAATATATAGAATATTGATTAGTAAAATATTTATAGATAAACCTAATCTTAGTTAGATATATTAGGCACACATATTTTTAAGAATTTCGGTATTTTAGAAGGTAAATCTTTGCCTTAAAGGAGAAGCTTACATTCTTGTATACATTTCAACTACTTATATAAGATTAACAAAGATATATATTAATTTTGATGGGATAATTCTGCACATATGGTGTACTTTAAATGGTTAATGACTTTTAACCATGTTTACGAGTTTATAGAAATGCCTTAACCATATCATTTTTGGTGGATGTCCGTTAGAAAGTTGAATTTAAAAAGTGGTAAAAAAGTCCAACTCATTTTTAATTACTGTAGACATTTCAAAGAGTTCATCATTATTTTTTCTTGGCTTCAAAACGTTTTCTAGAGATCAATTTTTTATTAGCCTAATAAAGTTTACTGGCGATCTCAACGTAATTTTATTAGCAATAACCCTTTTAAAATAGCAATACCTAAGAATAACTCATTGGCGCGTACTTTCCATGTTTTACCATAACTAGGTCATTAGTACAGTTTATAGGCCTCGGAGGTGTCAGATAGAAGATACACATCCCATTAAAATATCTCAGGCACAATTATTACTTGGGATATTTAACTATCCCTTGGGGACATAAATATTCAGATATCGAAATAATTGTTATCTTACAAATATTAATTTTATCGCCAAACTTATGGTTTTATGGCACAATATATATATTTTTGGTGATTAATTTACAGTTTCAAGAGTTATGTTTTTATTTTTACAATAATAATTTAATTGAAAGTCTTTATCATTTTTATGTTTGCTTGTTAAGAAAACCATAAATCACTAAGAAGAAGACAAACAATGCGGAGGTACTGACTGACTTATCCAAGAGTCGAGTAGTGACCACATATTGCCACTTCAACTTTAATCAAGGCTGTAATCAAGAATTCCAATGAACAGTTTAGGGCCTCTCTCCTCAAACCGATATCATGATATTTTATTTAAATAGACATTATATGAATTAAAGGGGCAGAAACTAATCAAAAGTACAGGGGTGAGCCCAGGAATTAATTTCGGAGGGATACCGCGTAAGAGATAGAATATAAGTTTTATGTCACCCTCCAAAGGGAGGGGGTGCTATTAATGATAATCTTTTGTTGATTAAAAATATGATTTTATGATAATTATTTACTGTCAAATTATTTACGCCAATTAATACAATAATAGCTTAGAATATATTTTATTGACTCTAATAAGTGCTCTTGGCCAAACCACTATGAACAGAATTGCTAAATATTGCTATACAGGGGTGCTGAAAAGTCCCGGAACGGCTGAATATTTTTCGAACCGAATTGGTCTGAGAAATCAAACTTTGCACATTCACTCCTATGTAAAAACACTACTTGCTGAGGTGTTTACCGACTCTTGGACCCCAGTGGGGGACGGCCCACAAGGAGTCGGTACAAAATCTTAAATGTAAGCATAGGTCGATATGCACATCATTTTAAAGGGCTAATCAAGTAGAGTTCAATGCCGCAAACCGCATCACAAAAGGTTCATTCATTACAAAATGGCGGCTGATCAAAAATCTAAAGGAAATACACAGTGTTTGCTTAAAGATTGTTTAAAAATTGCTTACAGTTTATGTGTTAAGGATCTAAACTCCGGAATTGTATGTCAGACCTAAAAACCCATCTTTTAGGGTGCCGTAGAGGATATTACCTCCAAGGGGGGATGGCCCACAAGGAGTCAGTACAAAATCTTAAATGTAATCTTAAAATGATATGCACATCATTTTAAAGGTCTGATCAAATTAAATTCAATGCCACAAACAGCATTTAAAAAGGATTATTGGTTACAAAATGGCGGGTGATTTAAGTTTTCAAAAAAAAATGTATTGGATTAGGTTTGATACAAAATTTCATTTATTCAATCTTTTATTCCACCCCCCTCCTAACAAACATAAGCCTATGAATTTTTGTTGAAACCTTTCATCAGCCGCCATTTTATAACAAATGAACCTTTTGAAGTGCGGCTTGCGGCATTGAACTCTACTTGGTTAGCTCTTTAAAATTATGTGCTTATCAACCTATGCTTACATTTAAGATTTCTTACCGTCTCCTTGTGGACCATCCCCCCTTGAAGGTAATAACCTCTACGACACCCTAAAAGATAAGTTTTTAGGTCTGACATACAATTCCGGAGTTTAGATCCTTCAGACATAGTCTGTAAGCAATTTTTAAACCATCTTTAAGCGAACACTGTGTATTTCCTTTAGATTTTTGATCAGCCGCCATTTTGTAATGAATGAACCTTTTGTGATGCGGTTTGCGGCATTGAACTCTACTTGATTAGCCCTTTAAAATGATGTGCATATCGACCTATGCTTACATTTAAGATTTTGTACCGACTCCTTTTGGGCCGTCCCCCACTGTGGTCCAAGAGTCAGTAAACACCTCAGAAAGTAGTGTTTTTACCTAGGAGTGAATGTGCAAAGTTTGATTTCTCAGACCAATTCGGTTCAAAAAATATTTAGCCGTTCCGGGACTTTTCAGCACCCCTGTATATTATAAATTGCTTAGTATAAAATTTTAAATGGTCCTACATGAAAATAATAGAGTAATAGACGGACATTGGACTATCTCACTAAATAATAAAGAAATTATTTATTATTATTATTTATTGATATAGCTCAGTGATTGCCTATTACTCTATTACTTTTTTGTAGGACCATTTAAACATATTGTATTATCTTTAAGGGTCTAAGCAGTAAAGATCGCTGGTTCTAAAAGTACACTATCTCATTTGGGTTTTAATATTTTCTTTGGTGACATTGACGATTGATTTTATTATTACTAAAACTTCTGTTTTCTTGCACCCGATATGTAAAAACAATCCAGAAGGATACAAACAAATTTCTGCTGTTTAACACAAAATTTAGATACATTAAAAGAGTTATTTAGCAATACAAAGTAAATATTTTGTGTTAAAAAGAAATCTATCGCTAAAGTCATTAGAGTCGTTGTAAAAAACAAGATGCAGTGGACAATTTTTTTTTATTTAATCGTAGTGTTAAGAATATTATCAGAGTGGCTTAAACCTGAGTATTTGAACGTCATCACCCTGTTACGACGCTGTTGGGATCAGGATTAACTTTCATTCGGTTAGGTTATTTCTTGATCACATCGGTATGAATGTGAATGTGTTAATTCCAGTTTTAATTTAATAAATTTAAAAGGCTAACAACAGGAAAGTGAATTTTTGTGATGGCTTTATCATGGGCTATGTATTGATCTGAAAAATTGATTAGTTGGCTTCAGTAGTCACTGATAAAAAAGTGTTTTTATAAAGCACATAAAATTTTAAAAATAGCAATGCTATGCATAGCTGGTGCATGCCTAACATCAAGTAACAAACTGTTCTAAAGTGTGCTTATGTCTCGAAAATTGAGTTAAACTCCCGATGCGCAAGGAAAGACTTTGCTTGTATAACGTAATTTTTAATTAGTGCTATTATTGTACAATTTCCAAGAGGAGTACTCATTATGCAACATAAACTATTTTCACCTCACTACGACAAAATCTCCTGTTTTACTTACGTCATATGGAGGCTGAAAGTAGCTCAGTTTCGTCCTAGCGGCCCTAAGATAGTAAGTCAGCCTAAAGCCGCGAAATTTCGATTTTATTTTCTTGAAACAACGTAACCATCGCATAACCTTATGGAATTCAATGGGTATTACCGACAGGCTAATGGAAAATTTGTTTTTTGTCGTTGCTCAGAAACCATTTACATTTGTACCCAGAAACCAACCATAACCTTGAATTTTTATCATCTACGTTTTTTCTTGTTCACTGGTGAACTAGTATTAAATTGGGTTTTGTGGTAAAAAATAGTGGCCGGAAGGATTTTGAAGTTCTCGATCGTTTCAGATTATTAATTTCGTCTAGTCTTTGAAACACTATCTCGAGCCCGCAAAACCTCATTTCCACTCGAAAAGTACTATTTATGGGTAATAGTGATTGGAGATGAATAGGCTAGCAAATTAGTATTGTTCTTATTATTATTACTTTTCATCATCCCTCTGGCAAAGCAATTTACTTGGCATGTTTACATTGTGATGCCTCTAACAATGGCCGAGGTTTTTATCGGGTACTTGTATAAGTGACGTCAACTGTACACAGAGCAAGTGAGTGCCCAAAAGTGATACCAATGGTAACCAATGTATTTTCAAACATAAAATTAAACATGTTAAAGTAGTAGCATTTTCACTCTAACGTGCTGATTTGTAAAAAGCTAATTCAGTAAATAGCTACTGAAAGTTTGTTCAGTAAATATTTAAGGTATATAGTTGCTCTTATAAAATGTTTCTGTAACTTCCATGAGTAAATAAAAATGGTAGAGTTATATTTTTTATCCCCATGAATTGTAAAAGGAGATCCATCCCCTTTATCTTTCCCACTGGGTTCGCCCCTGCAAAGGTATACAGACGGGTACTGGTTAAATGTACATTGTACATAGGAAGCAGAGTGTTTGTCATCGACAAGCAACAAATGCAATACAGTGTTCTGATTATTTTTGGACCACTGTAAAAAAGCTACTGTGTTTTAAAAAGTGTCTAAAGGTCAAAGTATAGTAGAGGGGTGAGTCAAGAAGAAAGTTGCGAGTCTAATGAGCAGTGTTGGAGTGATCACGCTGGATCGTTTCCTGATGATCATACTCCCATTCAGGGTGCGGCGGCTGGAGATGGCTCGCACCAAGTGGCTCATGGTGCTTTACTACGATCTGTTCCTCGTGAGTTGCAGTGATCACGCTGGATCGTTTCCTGGTGATCATATTCCCATTCAGGGTGCGGCGGCTGGAGATGGCTCGCACCAAGTGGCTCATGGTGCTTTACTACGATCTGTTCCTCGTGTGTTGCAGTGATCACGCTGAATCGTTTCCTGGTGATCACATTCCCATTCAGGGTGCGGCGGCTGGAGATGGCTCGCACCAAGTGGCTCATGGTGCTTTACTACGATCTGTTACTCGTGTATTCCAGTGATCACGCTGGATCGTTTCCTGGTGATCATATTCCCATTCAGGGTGCGGCGGCTGGAGATGGCTCGCACCAAGTGGCTCATGGTGCTTTACTACGATCTGTTCCTCGTGTGTTGCAGTGATCACGCTGGATCGTTTCCTGGTGATCATATTCCCATTCAGGGTGCGGCGGCTGGAGATGGCTCGCACCAAGTGGCTCATGGTGCTTTACTACGATCTGTTCCTCGTGTGTTGCAGTGATCACGCTGGATCGTTTCCTGGTGATCATATTCCCATTCAGGGTGCGGCGGCTGGAGATGGCTCGCACCAAGTGGCTCATGGTGCTTTACTACGATCTGTTCCTCGTGTGTTGCAGTGATCACGCTGGATCGTTTCCTGGTGATCATATTCCCATTCAGGGTGCGGCGGCTGGAGATGGCTCGCACCAAGTGGCTCATGGTGCTTTACTGCGATCTGTTCCTCGTGTGTTGCAGTGATCACGCTGGATCGTTTCCTGGTGATCATATTCCCATTCAGGGTGCGGCGGCTGGAGATGGCTCGCACCAAGTGGCTCATGGTGCTTTACTACGATCTGTTCCTCGTGTGTTGCAGTGATCACGCTGGATCGTTTCCTGGTGATCATATTCTCATTCAGGGTGCGGCAATTGGAGATGGCTCGCACCAAGTGGCTCATGGTGCTTTACTACGATCTGTTACTCGTGTGTTGCAGTGATCACGCTGGATCGTTTCCTGGTGATCATATTCCCATTCAGGGTGCGGCGGCTGGAGATGGCTCGCACCAAGTGGCTCATGGTGCTTTACTACGATCTGTTACTCGTGTGTTGCAGTGATAACGCTGGATCGTTTCCTTGTGATCATATTCCCATTCAGGGTGCGGCGGCTGGAGATGGCTCGCACCAAGTGGCTCATGGTGCTTTACTACGATCTGTTACTCGCGTGTTGCAGTGATCACGCTGGATCGTTTCCTGGTGATCATATTCCCATTCAGGGTGCGGCGGCTGGAGATGGCTCGCACCAAGTGGCTCATGGTGCTTTACTGCGATCTGTTCCTCGTGTGTTGCAGTGATCACGCTGGATCGTTTCCTGGTGATCATATTCCCATTCAGGGTGCGGCGGCTGGAGATGGCTCGCACCAAGTGGCTCATGGTGCTTTACTACGATCTGTTACTCGCGTGTTGCAGTGATCACGCTGGATCGTTTCCTGGTGATCATATTCCCATTCAGGGTGCGGCGGCTGGAGATGGCTCGCACCAAGTGGCTCATGGTGCTTTACTACGATCTGTTACTCGCGTGTTGCAGTGATCACGCTGGATCGTTTCCTGGTGATCATATTCCCATTCAGGGTGCGGCGGCTGGAGATGGCTCGCACCAAGTGGCTCATGGTGCTTTACTACGATCTGTTACTCGCGTGTTGCAGTGATCACGCTGGATCGTTTCCTGGGGATCATATTCCCATTCAGGGTGCGGCGGCTGGAGATGGCTCGCACCAAGTGGCTCATGGTGCTTTACTACGATCTGTTCCTCGTGTATTCCAGTGATCACGCTGAATCGTTTCCTGGTGATCACATTCCCATTCAGGGTGCGGCGGCTGGAGATGGCTCGCACCAAGTGGCTCATGGTGCTTTACTACGATCTGTTCCTCGTGTGTTGCAGTGATCACGCTGGATCGTTTCCTGGTGATCATATTCCCATTCAGGGTGCGGCGGCTGGAGATGGCTCGCACCAAGTGGCTCATGGTGCTTTACTACGATCTGTTCCTCGTGTGTTGCAGTGATCACGCTGGATCGTTTCCTGGTGATCATATTCCCATTCAGGGTGCGGCGGCTGGAGATGGCTCGCACCAAGTGGCTCATGGTGCTTTACTACGATCTGTTCCTCGTGTGTTGCAGTGATCACGCTGGATCGTTTCCTGGTGATCATTTTCCCATTCAGGGTGCGGCGGCTGGAGATGGCTCGCACAAAGTGGCTCATGGTGCTTTACTACGATCTGTTCCTCGTGTATTCCAGTGATCACGCTGAATCGTTTCCTGGTGATCACATTCCCATTCAGGGTGCGGCGGCTGGAGATGGCTCTCACCAAGTGGCTCATGGTGCTTTACTACGATCTGTTCCTCGTGTGTTGCAGTGATCACGCTGGATCGTTTCCTGGTGATCATATTCCCATTCAGGGTGCGGCGGCTGGAGATGGCTCGCACCAAGTGGCTCATGGTGCTTTACTACGATCTGTTCCTCGTGTTTTGCAGTGATCACGCTGGATCGTTTCCTGGTGATCATATTCCCATTCAGGGTGCGGCGGCTGGAGATGGCTCGCACCAAGTGGCTCATGGTGCTGGGTTGGTTACTGGCAGCTCTCATCTCCGCCCTGCCGCTACTGGATATCAACTACTTCCAGTAAGTGACTAGTTAGTTGACTTTTAGGTGCAATCTTTTCTTTCGATTGATATTTAAGTTTTCTAATTTATTCTACCACTGTGTTTAAGTTACAAATTTAGAACGTAAATAATTACATCCTGAGTGTATTTCTTGCTTTAAAATGCAAACTTTACAGTTCGATTCAATTCGAAATTATCTGATTTAAAAAATGTTCAGTTTACATTTATTATATTTTACAATTATGGAATTAGCGTTGTGCATTTAAGTCTAAACCTTCTAAATAACTTGTTAGAATTCCCGTCCTACGTGCAAGTACATAGAAATGTATCAAAAAACTTCATATAATAATGAAATACTGTAATAATTTATGTTTCTTATGCTTGTTATAGGCTACACGACACTAATGTAGAGTGGCCTTGTTTAATCCCCAGATATTCAAATAAAGTACTATAGTTTTTAGTGTCCCTGAGATATAAAATTATGTATTCATTGTCACTTTTATTGAGCAGTAAAATGCTGGAATGATAACATTATAACGATCTCATAGCCTTACGCAAAAACATTGATGCCATGCACTGAAACACACTAAGTCTGTACAATATGATCATCACTAATGGTTACAGTTAATTTTTACGACTCTCACAACAGTAAACTTCGAATGTTTGATCAATTGAAAAATTATTGTAATTGAAACCATATTAACTAACTCCAATTACATTTCGTCGATTCCAAGCTTATTAGCTTGTTAAATTACACAAGGTAACCAATTGTCAATAGTATCGTAGGGTTGTATTATTTATCACAAATATTTAACATGAAACTTGTTTATTTTAAAGTAACTTCTACGGACGCTCCGGGGTTTGTCTTGCTCTGCACATAACGCCAGACAAACCAAATGGTTGGGAGTACTCTGTGTTTGTATTCTTGAGTAAGTACCGAGTTCTTGTACACAATGAGAATAGTTAAGAAACAACGTATTATTGTATAAACTTAATATTTACTGATCTAACAGTCTACTTCCAGGGGACTGTTAAGTTAAATGTTTCTCTCAGCATCTTCCTCAAGCGTTTTGACTACGTAACAAGTCTTTTATTGCAAACTATTATTTTGTAATTTAAACATTTTTCAGTATAAAAAAATTTTATAAAGTAGGTTTTCCATAAACCTTTTTTAGTTGTTATTTTATACAGTAGTTGCAACTTTTTCATCGTATGTTTTATATTGAAATGGAAATGTACAAAACCGGCATTTATATTAGGGTTAACGATTATGATGCAGACGAGCCTGTTCGACTTAAAAATCCGTTCATGGTCGCTCATGGAGTCGCTTTAAGAACGCCTCTATCGTAAACACACATACGATTCAAAATCAACTTGTATAAATAGTTTTTTAATCTTTAGAAAACGGTGCAGCACTAACTAGTTTGGAAAGGAGGAAGTTTTTTTTTAAACTAATGGTAATTTTTGTGGCTTCGGCATCGAAGCTTTCGCTCTTTGGCTGATTGATTCACGGTGCTAGGAGTCTAGGGTGGGAAGTGTGTGAGAGAGATGGAGAATTCCCCACCACTTTTCTCCTACAACGGTTGCGTACAGTCAAGCCAAATCTAATCAGCTGTCTATGAATTGTTTACATTTTTAACTTATTTAACAGGTTGTTTTTGTTATTTATCCTAATAATTTTATGAATGTGAAAGTATGGATGGTTGTGTGAATATCTGTCTCTCAACCACGTGGAAAATACTGGACCAATTGAGCTGAAATTTTGCCGGAATAGAGCCACTATATCAGAAAAGGACATAAGCCTATTCACTCCCTTAAAATCCCCTCGGGCTACGCCCCGTGAACGTCCTTAGCTTCAATGTTTACATTTTATGAGGATGTATAAACATTCAAATACTGAATTGTAAACAGCTGTGAGTACTAAAATTTGACAGTTCAAAGAGCAGAAGTAAGATCAGGTGTAATGTTTATAGTAAACGTAGCCACGGGCAACTGCTAGTAAACTAATAAACGTTGTTTCTTGGGTTTGGGGGTTTATGGTTTTTAATTTTAGCTCTAATTTTGTATATTTTGGTTTAATATGTAACTGATTAGATGCTTTACATAATAATCATTCACTCAGAAGATGTAATGATTAAATCCTTCAGTTTTCTCTCGTAAAACTGTTATCATTGTTTTCAGTAAATGTATAAGTGGAACATTTTAGGTTAGAACTACAACCATGTCAGAAAACACGAACTTTTACCTCATTAGCGTCAATTTTATGTGATTAAATCATGATAATTTAAATTTTTAGCGAGCAATATGCTGATATTTAGTGCGGAATTCACAAGATCAGTGAAGAACAATTTCATATGTGACAATAAATCGTCGCCAACACCATCAGTTCATTGGTAGATTCTGACTCCTAGCAAGAAAAAATACCCCCGTTGCAGCAGACCTGCATACTCAGCGAATTTCAAATGCAAAACAACGTATTTCAATCCAACATAGCGAGATTTGACATGTTTTGGTAAGCTCCATAAGAATAACATGGGGAGTGAGTATGCAGGTCTGCTGCTACAGGTATATTAAAACTAGATGGTTTTAATTCAATATTTAGTAGATCTGAACTAAAAGAAGCTATTTACCAAGTTTTATCAAGATATGTTGAGAAATAACTGAGATATAGAATTTTACTTATTTCCCATAAGGTTAACATTGGGACAACGTACTGTGTTTACCACTTTCAATATCTCGGTAACCAATGGACATAGAGTAGTGATTCAAGATACCAAATTGTTTGTTTTTTTGAGCTAAATTCAATGGTGCTAACAAAAATTCGATAAATTTTATTTTTCTATGTAAAAAACTCAAAAAACCCATTTTTGGGGGAGTTTATCCCCCTTTACCCCCCTTCCGGTGGTCCGATCGGGCTGGTTCACGAACTCGTCCGAATAATTACTACTTCACATGCCTGTGCCAAATTTCATTCCGATCGGACCATTTTTGCGAGCGCTATCGTGCTTACAGACACATAGATATATATATAGATATATATATATCTAGAAATTTGAACGAATGGTGTTTTTTGCTTCTGGGGGCCCCAAAACAAAAAGTTATCATGGTCTCCGGCTTAGGTCTTACCATGAGACCTACGGTAATAGCTTCTTCCCTATAGGGGAAATTCGCTAATAAAACCGTGGATATGCTAAGGGACTCAAATATTAATCAAATGGGGCTTCTCAATAGATATTCAACAATAAATTTAAATGTGGCGTAGTGTGAACAGTCACAGAAGACAACATGCATTACAACGATAAAGCCGTGAACTAAAAACGCAAACAATTTAGACATCTACTGGTTAGACAATAACAACGATTGTGTAAATATGCTTGAACGTCACTCTAATCTGGATCCTTGCGTCAGATAGAGACAGTTATTAATTATTTTACAATTACCTTTTAAATGCTACTTTAAGGCTGCTAAATAAAACCTTGGCAATAGACTGTTTAAGATCATTTATTTTTATTTACTTATGTACCCTGTATTCTTCATTTTTTATTATTTGCTATATTGTCTAAACATAGCGCAGAAAAGTATAAAGAAAATAAGTATAGGCTTTACAGTGCTTATAGCAAGCGGACGACACAGGGCAAGGCTGAGGCCACACAGTAGAGGGGATAAACTAAGTTAATTTGTGAATTTTCTTTCATGCAATAAAGCATGATGGTAGTGTATCCTGTCCTTTTGTTTGTGGCTAAAAATTTACATTCCCGATTGTCATTATAACAAATAGCTTCATTTGGATACACACACACGTTCATTCTATTGATTTTTTCATGGCTTTAAAAACAGTAAAAAATGTATATTTAACAATAAGCTATTTCTACTAGATTCAAGCCTTTTAAACACGTAGTGTCAGACCGCATGGGGTTTCATTTTACGATGTGGTGAATGTATCACCTTTGAGCAAAATGCGCCGATCTGTCGATTTGTCGGGGTGACGAGACTTTGATGACTCTTGCTTTAACCCGCCAAGCCAGATGTTCTGTCCCCGCCTCAGTGACGAGTTTCTGTATTTCTTATCAGATCTTGTTTAATGAAGTGAATAAATATTAAATAAAGTGTTTTTATCACAGTGTAATTCTGCAATCTGTGATTGACCTTAAGAACTATTTCAAACTGTCCATATGTTTAGTTGTAAACAGAGAGGATCGAGTTTGAATCACCGTCGGCGGATAGCACTACTGTTCCGACAATTAACCCCTTACCGTAATAGAATTGATGTCCTACTTAACAACTCTGAGACGAATTGGCAAAAATACGTACCTTTAAATTGAAACCTCAAACTTTAAACCCGTCCAGCCGTTATTGAGGTAAGACAGTGAAAAGAAAACCCCTGGCGTATTAATATATAGATGATTTTATTTCACCTAACATCAGGTTCTGACGTTGCAGTCCTGAACCTGGTGTCGTTCAGCGTGATCGCGGCCAGCTACCTGTGGATGTTCGTGGCCGCCCGCACCACGCAGCTGGCGGCGGCGCGGGAGAGACGTGGCACGGACGCCGCCATGGCCTTCCGCATGTCGCTGCTGGTGGCCACCGACGCCGCCTGCTGGGTGCCCATCATCGGCCTGGGCCTCCTCTCCCTGGCGGGCTTCACTGTGCCCCCGCAGGTATCGCTACACATTTCTTAACTTTCTTTAAATTAATTACCCTGTGCAGTGCTATTTAAACTTATGACGACTTAAGTTTCTCGAGTAAGACCTGGATAACCACATCAAGTCCAAGTATGCAGTAACATACATTTTGATTGCAACTCCTCGTTCGTCAACTGTTTCGTAAAACGTTTTTACAGACACTGTCATTTAAAAAATAAAGTAAAACAGTTTAAAACAGCAGTAAAAAAGAATTTTTAATCACAGTGCATAGAAAACTACAGTTTCGACTTTCTAAATCGTCCGCAAAATCTCACTTTAATCACTAGAATAAAAAGTCAGCTGTGATTTTTTCGGTGCGCTAACCTCAAACCCTGTTATTTTCATTCATTTATGTATGCTGAAATTGCCGTTTCAAAGGTGAACAGGACAACAGAAATGTAATTAACCTCAAACCAACTTTTGGTTTTAACTATGTTTTATTTAACACTGATGTAATGTAATAATGATATGATGATCAGCAATGTGAATTAATCAAAATTTCAAGCAATTTCAGTATTTTTCCCAAGTTCCTGGTATCGGGTCGCCGGAATTGTACCCCCCGGATTTGTACCCCCCACAAAAAACGCCTACGTCATTTTGACGTCACAGGACGGGGGGTACAAATCCGGCCGCGAACTTTTAGGACGGATAAATTATTATGTATTTTGATCAACTGACATCTCACGGTTGGCTGAACAGTTGCATAATTGATATAAATACAATTCAACATGGCTTCTTAAGTCCAACCCCGGATTTGTACCCCCCGGATTTGTATCCCCCGTGGCCAAATCTTAAAGTCCTACCCCGGATTTGTACCCCCCGGATTTGTACCCCCCGTGGTCAGATTCTTAAGTCTGACCCCGGATTTGTACCCCCCGGATTTGTACCCCCCGTGGCCGTATCCGTAAGTCCTACCCCGGATTTGTACCCCCCGGATTTGTACCCCCTGTGCTCAAATCCATTTTGACGACCATGGAAATATATCGGGTCAATATTCATTGATGTTGTTGACTTTTTTAATTAGTTCTCGTAAGTCAACGGCTGTTCGTTAAATTATTACCCAATATTATTCTACGAATATGTCTTATTCTACGAAAATCGTACGTTGCATGGGTGACTTATGACTTTTATTCAAGTATTTTTGCAATTAATTAAACATTTAACGCAAGCCAAGTAAAAAACGTCGCTTTTTGGTTTCGTTTTTAGAGTATTGTAAATAAAACTAAAGTTTTTAACAGATGAATTGAAAAAGAAGTTCAACCTTAGGTGTTTAACGAACAATCTGGAATGTAATTGAACTCTACGTAGAAGGGCGGAAATACATTACAGTTTTCTTGCCGTATGAGGATTTCCCGGGAGGCAGGAGGTCAACAAACATTTTCAAGTGCCCTCGGCATGCCTCGGCATTCCTAAGTGGACCTGATGGAATGTACCGTTCCTCCCTCTGTAGGTACAATTGATGGGTTTTGGACGTTAACATATTTATTTTTGGGTATTCTGTACTTTAGTCCGGGATGGTATGTATATTCCGTTCGACTGGCTTGTAAAAATTTAAATAACTTTTGAAAATTGATAATGAGTACCTTTGGATGAAAAATGACTTGTTGACATTTTTTTCATTCTTATATACACCCCAATCCAAGATGGCTACCAAAATAGAGAAAAAAACGAGGTAATCTTCTTTAATGATTCAGTAAATTAATCTCTTGCACAGTGTATAAGTGAATTTTGTGTCATAAGACCACTGCCAATAATTGAAGGGAGGTAGGACCTTCAATTTGACGATTGACGATCAAGTCCCTTATATCGAGCCCTCTTCCATTATCCTGTGACTCGCAAATCGCCCACAATTTCGAAGCAAAAATTTTATCTTACGTAATTATATATATATTCAAAATATAAAGATAAACTGAGTACCCTTTTTAAAATATTTTTATTGAGCAACATGTTTCGCCTTTATGGAAATTTTCTATTTCTAAGTTTAACTTAATTTATTCACATATACAATAATATTTACATATCATATGACTGACTGCTTCATTTTTTGTTCTTTTTCGGTCTAGTTGGTTTTTAGTCTTTTTTATATGAATTTTTTATTTGTCTTATTTTTTCAAATATAGGGTTGCTTGTAGGGATATTGTTATATATTTGTTCATTCTTTATTTTATTCTGTATCCATCTACCTTTCTTTATTTTATTTCCATATGCATCTACAGTTAATTTAAAAAATGAAATGTCACAATTAGAACAGCTGTATTTATAATTTACAAGTTATGAAGTAAATAATTCAATTTAATGTAATAAATTATTTGATATTTAAATATATCAATTATTTCTCAAAATGTATTTCTTTACTACGTACATATTAAATGGCGACTTAGAGGTGAAAAAGATATATTAATCAGAATAGATTGAGAACATTTCACAACATGGAGAATCAAGAAATACCGGTAATTGACCATAACAAAGCAGTGTTAGAAGCATTACAAACACAAAATGCTGCTCTTTCTCAATTAATACGACAGTTAATTCCTAACCCAGATCATAATAGAGAATGCAACAATGACACAAATTCTCATGTAAATTCTTCAATAACCTTTGAATCTTTTGATGAAGAAGTGGAAACATTCAAATCTTAAAAAGAAAGATTGGAGAACTTCTTTGAACTAAAAAAGTTACATGGAGAATCAAATGAAGTGAAGAAGACCAAAGCAAGAATATTAATTAATGCACTTGGTGCAAAATACTATTCACTTCTGTCCAGTCTAACTGCACCTGACATTCCCTCTTCAAAAAACTATGAATCCTTGATTGCGTTATTGGAAAAACAACTATGTCCACAAACCAATGTACATACTGAGAGACACAAGTTTTTATTTAGAGAACAGGGAGCTGATGAATCAATAACGCAATATCTTGCCGCTTTAAAACAACTTTCCTTAACATCGAAATGGAATTGTCAAGAACGAAACTGTGGAAAACCAGTAGGAAGCATTTTACAAGCTTAATTTATTCGAGGTCTTCGAGATAGTGACATAAGAGAACAAATTCTACAACAAGGAAATGACATTAGTTTTGATAGAGCAGTAGAAATTTCTATAGCAATAGAAACTGCTAAAACGCAGAATAAATTATACTGTTCAGGTACAGATATAATGAAAATTTCAAAATCCAGAGCTCCGAAAAATCCTGGAAGTCACAAATTTCTAAAAAACAACTTTAGAAAAAGCAAACCAATGTCCGACAAATTCAAGAAAAGAAACATCATTCAAGAACTTGGGTTGGAAAACTTGTGTCTACGCTGTGGGAAAAGTAACCATAAAGCCTCGGAATGCAAATCCAAGAATTTACACTGCAAATCTTGTAACAAATCTGGACACAACGAAAAAGTCTGCATTTCATCTCAAATAAAACAACAGATTAACCAAATACATGGATCAGAATCAGAAATCAGTGAAGTAGATTCTGAATATGACTGCAACCAGGTAAAAACTATACCAAATAATTACAATTTAGGCGAACATAGAGATGATCCCTTTGTAGTCACACTCAATATAGGTGGGAAATCAAAACAATTTGAAATAGATTCAGGAAGTCAAGTTAATATTATATCTCTTACTGATTTTCAAAATCTAAAATTGAATTTCGATTTGAAACCATCCAAATTTAGGTTTCGTTCATATACAAATGAATCTTTCACCCCAGTAGGTGTAGTCAGAGTGCCCATTTCAATTAAACAACGGAGAGCTCGTGGTAATTTATACGTTGTAAAAGGGAACTACACACCTATACTAGGTAGAGAATGGATAAGAAAACTAAATTTACAATTGGCAGAGGTTAATTTAGTAAAGACCAGTTGTCACGTAGAATCAGACAAGAGTAAAATTGATTCAATCAAAGATAAACTATTCAATAAATACAAAGACGTGTTTCAGTCAAATGTGGGTGTTATTCCGAATTTCAAATGTTCTTTAAAGCTTAAAGATGATGCAAAACCCATATTTATGAAACCCAGACCAATTACTTACGCCTTGTTAGAAAAAACTAAAAAGGAAATTCAATCTTTAGTTGAACAAGGGGTCCTTGAAAAAGTTGATCATTCAGCATGGGGTACTCCATTGGTCATTGTTCCTAAACAAGATCAATCTGTCCGAATTTGTGCAGATTATAAAATTACATTGAACCCCCAACTAGAAGATACTCATTATCCTATTCCCAGAATCGAAGACCTTTTAAATAAACTAAATGGGGGGAAATACTTCTGTGTTCTAGATCTTCATAAGGCTTATTTACATGTGCAGTTAGAAGAGCAAAGTCAAATCTATGCGGCAGTATCCACTCCATGGGGTACTTATAAAGCAAAACGTCTGTTTATGGGTATCACTACTGCACCAAAAGAATTTCACAGAATCATTGATCAGATAGTAGCTAATTTGGATGGAACTATAGCATATTTTGATGACTTCCTCATTCAAGGTAATTCTTTTGAAGAGTGCTATCAAAGACTTGAAAAGTGTCTGCAGACATTGAGAAAATATGGGTTACACGTTAACATGTCCAAATGTAAATTATTTCAGACTGAAATTACTTATCTCGGGCATCGTATCACAAGTCAAGGTGTCACTAAATGTCGAGATAAAATAGAAGCTGTTACAAAAGCACCTCATCCTAAAAATGTAGAAGAAGTTAGGTCTTTTCTTGGTTTGGCACTGTACTATGCCAAGTTTATTCCAAATGCATCTTCGATCGTTCATCCTTTGACTCAGCTTCTAAAGAAGGATGTTAAATTCAAATGGAATCACAAGTGTGAAAATGCTTTTAATAAAATCAAAGAGGAAATTACGAGTGATAGAGTTTTGACTCCTTTCAATCCAGACTATCCTGTTACATTAGCTACGGATGCAGGGCCTACTGGTCTTTCAGCAGTTCTGTCCCATATTATCAATGGTGAAGAAAAACCCATCGCATTTGCTTCCAGATCCTTAAACAAAAGTGAAGTGTCATACAGCCAACTTGACAAGGAAGCCACCGCTGTATATTGGGGTATAAAGAAATTTTACCAGTATCTTTATGGCAGGAAATTTCAATTGATAGTAGATAATAAGCCTCTACAACAAATCTTCAATCCAAGGAAAGCCATGCCCATCATATCAGCTCATCGCTTATTACGATATGCTCAATTCCTTAGTGCATTTGATTATGAAATCATACAAAGGCCGTCTCAAGAACATATGAACGCAGACTACTTTTCTCGATTTCCGATTCCTCTGGACGTCAAAAAGGTAGATTACATTGAAGAGTCTTATAAGGTAAATCAGATTACTCTAAACACTATTACAGACAGCTCAGTTATTACAGCAGACACAAACAGATTAGAAACTAACAGAGATGAGGAATTACGTTGCTTAAAAAGTAAGCTTCTTGCAGGAGAAATAAAAAATCCAGAATTTACGCTTCATTCTGGAATCATTATGCGAGGATCTAGAGTTTACATCCCCAGAAAACTACGATCAAATGTGCTAAAAGAACTACACTCATCTCACATAGGCATAGTGAAAATGAAGAACATTGCTAGATCTTTATGTTATTGGCCTGGAATAGATGCTGCTATTGAAAACATTGTCAAATCCTGTAAAAACTGTGCAGAAGTAAAAACCAATCCGGCAAAAGCTCCTCCTCACTTTTGGGAAGAACCACAAGAAAACTGGCAAAGGATCCACATAGATTATGCTGGTCCTTTTAAAAACAGTATTTTTTTGTGGTGGTAGATGCCAAATCAAAATGGCTAGAAGTCTTAATGTCCATGAAGGCCCCAACATCAACATCGACTGTACATGCACTAGATGAAATATTTTCTAGATATGGGCTTCCTTACACCATTGTTTCAGATAATGCTTCTATATTCAAGTCTGATGTGTTCACTAAATTCTGTAGAAGTAACGGGATAACACAACGTTTCTGTGCACCAAACCACCCTGCGACATGGTCTGGCTGAACGATCTGTACAAAACCTGAAGCAGAAATTAAAAGCAATGACAGAAGATAAGGGAAGCCTTAAAGAAAAGCTAAATTTGTTCTTATTTAAATATCGCTCAAGACCTCTTTACAATGGGAAAACACCTGCAGAACTTTTTATGAACAGAACTTTGAGAACAAAATTACATCTTATGCATCCCATGGAAAATACCAGGAAAGAAATGTCTAATGAATATTCATACCAATTAAGATCTCTAAAAGAAGGAGATCGAGTTCAAGCCAGAAACTATAATGGACCAGAAAAATGGAAATTTGGTACCGTTTCCCAACGTTTGGGAAAGCTTCACTATGTTATAAAATTAGACAACCACCAGCAAATCAAGAGGCATATCAACCAACTCAGAAAAACACAGGTCAATACTAATGAATTGCAAAGAGCTCCAAGATTTTTTCAGAATTATAAAGAGGTTCAAAAAGCACCTAGAGTTTCCCTAGAAAATGCTTCACCGCCTGATACATCTCTAGGAAATATGACGGCTTCACCACTTACTTCATCTTCGGGAAACATGATGTCTTCAGAATATGATTCCCAATCAACTACATCCTCTCCTCAAGTAACTCCACGAACTTCAATGAGTACTCCCGAGAAAAGGAGTAATGCTGGATTAAAGGATCAACGAACACAGCAAACGACACCATCCAGTTCTGAAGAACAGAATGGGGATCAGCCAACAATACGGCGGTCTTCAAGAATAAAAAAACCTAAAAAAGGATGCAGTTGTTGTCAGTATGATCGTTGAAGTCAAGTGGGGGAGAACTGTTATATATTTGTTCATTCTTTATTTTATTCTATATCCATCTACCTTGCTTTATTTTATTTCCATATGCATCTACAGTTAATTTAAAAAATGAAATGTCACAATTAGAACAGCTGTATTTATAATTTACAAGTTATGAAGTAAATAATTCAATTTAATGTAATAAATTATTTGATATTTAAATATATCAATTATTTCTCAAAATGTATTTCTTTTACTACGTACATATTAGATATGGCTGTTCAAAATGTTTCTTGGTTATTCTTTGTGCTCTAGGAATATATATAATTGTTCTTTTGAATCCATTTTGCTTCCTTTATTTAATATTTCAATTATTTCTAAGTTTTCTTTAACATTTGTAAGTGTGATTTTTATCTAAAAGGTGTTCTGCAAAATTGGATTTCATAGATAATTTATTGTTACTTTTCAGAGCTTGTAAATGTTCTTGGAACCTTGATTTGAACGTTCTTCCCGTTTGGCCTATATAAAAATCTTCACAGTCTGAACAGTTTATTCTATAAATTCCAGACTGGTTGTATTTGTCTTCTGTATTATTTTCTAATTTTGTCTTTTTCTTTATTATTTCGAAAGCGTTATTTTTTGTTTGATAGCTTAAGTTGTATTTTGTTCTTTGAAAAGTTTTACGAGTAGCTTTTTTAAGTGTTATGTTGTAAGGTACATTAATGTATTTGTTTTCAGCAGTTTCTTCTTTTCTTCTTATGTTTGCATTAACTTTTCTCTTCTTTATGTTTTTTATCATTTTGTCAATAAGTCTTTGGTTATAGCCATTTTTTGTCGCAAGATAATAAATTGTTTTCTTTTCTTTTTCATAATTTTCTTTGCTCATTGGAATATTAATAAAGCGGTTGATCACTGATCTGAATCCTGCCATTTTATATTTCCATGGGTGGTGTGAGTCACATGGTATTAATAAGTCTGTTTGCATAGGTTTCATGTACATTTGAAATGAATGTTTCTTGTTTATTTTTGATATGGTCAAGTCTAAATAGTTAATGGACTTACTCTTGTTTTCTTGGGTAAATTTGATTGAATTAGTTAATGAGTTTAAATAATTCAAAAACTCTTCACTTCCTTTAACATTACCTTCAAACAGACAAAGAATATTGTCTACATATCGATACCAGTACTTTATTTCAGTTCGGAATGGATTTGTGTCGTCGTTTATCTTTTTTACTCCTAGATGATGCATAAATATGACAGAAAGTAGACCAGAAAGTGAGGATCCCATAGCTAATCCGTGTCTTTGTTGAAAATATTCATTGTTATATTGAAAAAATTTTGGTTCGTACATGTTTTTGTCAATCTAATTATTTCATTGATTTCCGATTTGTTCAATATTTTGCTTTCTATTAAATCTTCTTTCAGAATATTTATTGTTTCTGTTGGAGGGATATTACTGTACATGTCTTTTACATCAAAAGAGACAAAAATACATCCATCAGGGATTTCAAGATCTTTAATTTTATCTACAAGTTCAATATTATTTTTTATACTGTAATTATCAGTCCAGTTTAAGCTGTTTTTTATTTTATTGTTTAAGAATTGGCAAAGTTTATAAGTTGGGGCTGTCCTAAAATTTACTACAGGTCCTATTGGTACGTTTTCCTTATGGGTATTTGGTAAATCTGTTAATGTAGGAGCTTTAGGTTTTATTATTTTTATTTTATTTTGATCAATTTTCGAAATGGATTTACATTTTGATAGTGAACTATTTGATGTTTTAGAAAATTCTTTAGTTGGATTCTTGTTCAGTTTTTCAAAATTACTGCTACTTATAAAATTTTGAACTTTTTCGTCATAATCATTCTTAGTTATTACTACTGTTGTATTACCTCTATCTGTTTTGATTATCATCGCTTGGTTTTCTCTTAGTTTTGCAGAAATTGAGTAAATTAATTGCATGTATTTTCTTGTTGTTTCCGGGATTGTATTTTTTCTTAACTTAAAGTTGGTTTTCTCCAGTTCATGTATGAAGTTGTGTTTCATCGGATCTTTGCGGCAAAAAATGGCTATAACCAAAGACTTATTGACAAAATAATAAAAAACATAAAGAAAAGAAAAGCTAATGCAAACATAAGAAGAAAAGAAGAAACTGCTGGAAACAAATACATTAATGTACCTTACAACATAACACTTAACAAAAAGAGCCTACACTCGTACAAAGAGAACAAAGAGTTCTTGCACTCGTAAAACTTTTCAAAGAACAAAATACAACTTAAGCTATCAAACAAAAATAACGCTTTCGACATAATAAAGAAAAAGGCAAAATTAGAAAATAATACAGAAGATAAATACAACCAGTCTGGAATTTATAGAATAAACTGTTCAGACTGTGAAGATTTTTATATAGGCCAAACGGGAAGAACGTCAAATCAAGGTTCCAAGAACATTTACAAGCTCTGAAAAGTAACAATAAAACATCTATGGAACCCAATTTTGTAGAACACCTTTTAGATAAAAATCACACTTACAAAAATTTAAAAGAAAACTTAGAAATAATTGAAATATTAAATAAAGGAAGCAAAATGGACTTAAAAGAACAATTATGTATATTCCTTGAGCACAAAGAAAAACCAAGAAACATTTTGAATAGCCATATTCCTACAAGCAACCCTATATTTGAAAAAATAAGACAAATAAAAAATTCATATAAAAAAGACTAAAAACCAACTAGACCAAAAAGAACAAAAAATGAAGCAGTCAGTCATATGATATGTAAATATTATTGTATACGTGAATAAATTAGGTTAAACTTAGAGATAGAAAATGCCCATAAAGGCGAAACATGTTGCTCAATAAAAAATATTTTTAAAAGGGTACTCAGTTTATCTTTATATTTTTAATAATAAAAGTAGCCCTTCAATGTGATAATTGTAATATATA
Organism: Flexamia atlantica; assembly: GCA_035578135.1. Taxonomy (NCBI): domain Eukaryota; kingdom Metazoa; phylum Arthropoda; class Insecta; order Hemiptera; family Cicadellidae; genus Flexamia; species Flexamia atlantica. The sequence continues at coordinate 30,910,703 of JAQJVK010000001.1, forward strand.
TATATGCAATAAATGACAAGAACTGAGTAGCCTTTGTTAGATTTCATTTCCAGCCGACATGTTTCGGGATCTAAGCCCATTATCAAGGTTTTTTAAAAGTTACATAGTCAAGTTGATGGTTAGATAGTAAAATTATAAAATGTAAATAAATTAGAAAGGGTACTCAGTTCTTGTCATTTATTGCATATTAAATATAGTAGCCCTTAACACTGAATCAAAAAATCACACACACACACACGCACGCACACAAACACACACACACACACACACACACACACACACACACACACACACACACACACACACACACACACACACACACACACACACACACACACACACACATATATATATGTGTGTGTGTGTGTGTGTGTACTAGAGATTGCCAGTGGTTAAAAATTCGGCCGATTTTCAAGAAATAGGGATAACTAATTTTAAAATTTTTCTATGACCTTTGCAGACACCAATGCGGTTCTAAATACATGTCATATAGGACACATTTTCCATGTAAACACATAATGTAACTAAACGGGAACCGAAAGCAAAAGAGAAACACTCATTCTTTAACTCATTTTTTTACCTCACCTCTGGCGTATATTTATGATCCCCTCTCTTCTTTCCTACCCTTCTGACTTTTTTCCCTCCTTCTTAAACCTTCCCCCTTTTTCCCTTTTCCTACACTTCCCTGCTTTACCTTTTTCCCATCACTAAAATTTGATATCACACAAATTCTCCACCAATAAAAAACACAATTGGAATGTCTCGCACAACCTCATCTTGTAGATTGGCTCTTATTTGATTTACGTTTCTGTGAATGTTCCTCCTCTCTACACGGCCAGTTAAAGATCGGTGAATAGGCATGTTAGAGTTAAAGGCCGAGAATTCTGCTAAAGTTTATAACAAAACGATTCACTCCTTACGTTTACAACAAAATAACATAGTAAAAGTAGTATATTTCATTACAAGGGGCGAAAAGCCACTTTAGACCCGTGTTATGAACTATATTTTTCGTCATACTACATTAAATATTGAGCTAACTAATTAAAAAAACAAAGGTTTTACAGACAAAATATTTGTTTCCATTTTGATCTTGTATTTTAAAATCAGCTGATTATACGTCAATTGTTGTGATGTTATTTCAGCTGATGATAACCCTTTTAGTGCCAGGATCTCGTAGCGAGACGCGCACACTAACTACCGCTAGTGCCGGGATCTCTTAGCGAGATCCTGTCTCTAACTGCATAGTATGCCAGGATCTCGTAGCGAGACGTTTACATTTTTATACATATAAAATATATTTTTTCGTTTTTACTGGCTGGAATTCGTGCCAAATGCCTTTCTATAATCAAATCTTTCGTTTCATATGACTTTTCTCCTGAACTGTCTTTATGGTTAGCTGGAATGACATACTGAAATGCAAACAGCTGTTGGCAGACAAATAACCATGCATTTCATATGGCGGTGATGCAACTTCGATTGTGTAATTTTTAGGCTATGTTTTTGTTATACCTATAGGGTTATAATTGAAATATAGTTTGTATTTTGTTATTGTGGATCTTTTTAAATGTTAAATGATGTTTCTAGTGTAAATATGGAATACGAATACTGTTTTAAGTAGGTTGCTTAGTGACGTTGTTCAACTCTGCATTGTTGCAAGGTATCGTTTTATTTTGTTAATTCATAACCTATTACAGTAAATTGATGTTTTATACATGGTTTTTACTTGTTTTTTAACGTAGTTTCACATAAAACTAATAAAAATTGCATCAGAGAAAAACGTAAATATGTTTTTTTAGTGTAAACATAAAAAATGAATATGATGCAAAATTTTTTTTTAATTTATTAACATTTATTTTTATCAGAAACTTGAAATTTGTCTTTCTTCTTGTCATTTATAAATAATAGAAGTAATTAGAAACAAATAAAAAAAAGATTTGTTAAAAAATGTTAATAAATAAATTTTTAGTGAATTTTTTCCCAAACCCTTACATTTTTGCTAAAAAAGGCCTGGCACTTCTTGCAGGTAACAATGAAAAAATGTCCGGCACTTCTTGCACCTACATAAAATTTTTTTCCGGCACTAAAAGGGTTAACGATTGATATATCGAAATCTGTGTACTATCGATTGCAACAATGAATGTTTTAATATACTGTTGCGTATCATAAATCAGACCTATCGCTTACATCGCTCACTGAGGCAAAATAAAATATTTATTCAGCTTCTTGACCCGTGTAATGAACTATATTTTTCGTTATATCGCTCAATACAATACGCTAACTGATTAAGAAAACCAATCTATTACCTTAAAATATATCTCCCAAAGATGCTTCCATCTTTTTCTTGCTATTTAAAACAATCATCTGATTTTCTGTTTCATTTTGTATTAGGTTTGATTGACAACAATGAACAACTATCAATGTATCGAACGCATTTAATAATCGATTGGTGGAATGAGCGAGCTGCACAAATTGATTAAACCGACAACAATGCAACAACGAAATGCAATAATTGATAATAATAATCGATAACCACTCTCGATACAACCAATAGCTCACCATCGACGCTGACTTTCTCGGTTGCAGTTTTAGTGCATCATAAACGAACAGCTGACGTCCTCAACATCAGCTGACTCTTTCCCTCCCTAGGGTGGAAAAGAGCTACTTTCGCCCCGCAACGCATATATTGAAAGCAGTCGTTTTCGCAGCAGTATGACAAAAAATATATAGTTTCACACAACTGGCAGCCATTTCACATTCAAGAAATAAAAACATTTATCAAACTACTGAAAACACTAAACAATAAAAACAAAAAATAATTAGTCGATCATGACATGCATACTTAAATTGCTGGCAATGGTAAGAATTAACCTTTTGTTTGTTATTGTTTCTGTTTTATATTTCATCAGATGAGAAAAACACACAGAATACTTTGACTCACTTTTTGCATTTAAATTGTTTTCTTCATCTAATCTTCACTCGACAAAAAGTAGCATGTGATAACAGATTAATAAATGATGACATTTTTTTACATTTCGTTGTTATTCCATCACCAATAGGGCAATTCATAAGCCAATGTTATTTTTTTCATTTTTAAATCAATTTTCCCTGTGTCTAAAAGACTAATATAAATTTCAATAGGATTGTGCGTAACCCACAGTAAAATACAATTCTATCGGTGTGCCCAGATTTTCGTTACGTTGCACAGAGGCTGAGAAAAAGGGATATTACAAAAATCAATTTACCGATATGCTTGTGTATCAATATATAGATAAGATTAATCCAGGGTCATAATAGAAAGTATAATTTTAAAAATATAACAATTATTTACTGTTTTTACTCTTAACGTCAGAAACACTAAACTTTGTGAGAAGTTCTTTTAAAAATCTATAGACTTTAACTCGTATTTTTAAAAGAACTCATGGATTGGGAAAATTTTATCTCGCCTTTTTGTTTTTAATCTTCTATTTTTATTTTTTACTGCGCCATGAAAAAGGAATGTTAAACTGGGGATAAAATTACTTGTGTTCTATAAATGACTAAGCTATTGTTTTATTATCTACCAGATTTATGCCATTACAGCAATGCTACTGTTCGTACTGTTTAAATATTAATAAACATGTTTATATTTATTTTACCTAGACAGACTGATCAAATTCAAATCTATTAAGCCTGGCTAACACCTATTCCAATTGCAGAGAACAAGCAAGTATGATTTCACACAAAAAGTAACTCACTAAAGAAGAAAGTTGGATATATTTATTCATAGCCTGACACAGTTTTTATTAGATATTGTCTTGATTACTTTTATGGGGTCATTCATCCTTAGTTTTGCTATTAACTTTAGCTTTTTTTTAATAACATCCAATTTAGTCGATTAATTTTCTTGTGGTAATAAGATGAAAATATAAAACGAAAATAAGGTAATTATGCGTCTTTGATTGGTGCTAGACCAAACACTTCATCTAATTGTAGTAAGAGTGAGAGTCTAAAAATGGGATACGCGTATCCCTATCGTTATCTTCTAAACCTGTATAATGTAAGTTAATATATAAATTTTCAGTATAAAATTTGCACAACGAAACAGAACCTTTCATGAAGTGTAATATTCTGCAGTAATAGTTTCAAAAACATATGAGATATATATCAATTGTTTATAAATTTATTATAAGTTTTTTTTTTAAAGTAGACAAGTGATTAGATAAAAATAATAAGCATGATACTAATATTTGACCTATAATAATATTTATTTCAATTGTTGCAACATTTTAAACACGTTAAATAGTCATTAGTTAAAACAAACTCTAACTAATTATCTGACCAAAGAACGTCAAGGATATTTTCAACTTTTTTTTCTTTTGCCTTTGTTTTTTTATTGAAGAATTTCCCAGAGAAAACGTTTAAAGAGGTTTAACGCTTTACGCTTCTTTAACTCGATCGTTTTTTACTGTTTTAATGTCAATTTAGTAAAGGAAATTTGCTTATGACATAATTAAATTGGATTTCTACGATGGTCGTGTTTGATGTGGACCTGTTTTATATATAATTTGCAAAAGTTTTTTGTGTTTTTCATATGCTTAGTGTAAGCGTATGAAAAACTAAATTAATAAAAAAATAAATGAATAATATTTAAACACTAATTGAGTAGCATATAAAACTATGTTTTTATTAGCATAAACTAATAATAATATCAACACCACTTTCAGGAAAAATTTAGATTGCATTGTTAAAATTCCAACTAATAAGATGGCCTCCGAATATTTTTGCGCCTTCAATTTGAAAGGGCTGAATAAACCACGCATTCCCAACCAAAATCCAATTTACGATCTTTTTGTCGCGTTCGCAGTTGCCACGAACAGCCTTGACAGGATATTCTAAAAAGATTTTCTCAGAACCCTCAATTTTGTTGTGTCAGACCATTGAGGTTTCCGATAAACACGGATGATTATTAATCATTCTTAATCATTCTTATTAAGACAGGTACCTCATGGAGGACGTTACCCTGAATATGAGTGAAGGATGAGTGAGATGATCGTGATCGTAGTGGCGCGATCTTGTAGCCTTGTTACTGACTACTAAGGCTGCAACACTATATACAATAAATATATACAATAAAAACACTATATAAATCATTTGTAACTTTAGCAATAATTTAAAATACATCATCTTGTAAATTATTGGGGTCCTTAAATAGTAATCTTTAATACATAATTCCCTTAAAATTCCCCGTACCGGTTTGTGTTTTTGATAATTTAACGAATTATTGAAATACCTAATATGTAGTAACATTACATCGAGTTTTAAAATATATCTATCGTATCGCCAACCTTAGGGCCGTTTGCACTATTTCAGTTTAACCAAGTTTTAGATTACCTAGATTAAGTTCATCTAACTGTTCTAATAGCTAAATAATTTTAATGCAGTATTTGGGTTAGATTTGTCTTTGCGTAGCTTACATTAAGTTTAAACTTAAGATTGAGAAAAAATACATTTTTAACTAGAAAGGCACCGAATATTGTTTTAGTTAAATATTTTCCTGTAAATGTACAGTGCATTGAATTAATTGTTTATGTTTCCCAGATAAAAATGCGGCATAAAATAGTAAACATAAGAAAACGTTCAACAATAGCTGAATATTAAAAATTACCCTAAATACAACGAGAAGAGCTGGAAAAAAGATTAATGGTTCCTCTGATTACGTTTATATTATATGCACAGCTTACCTCTAATATAATTTTTGTCACAATTTGAAAAACAATAATAATTCATATGAAAATACTGAAATGAAAAATGGCAACGCTTGAAAGCAGCGTTTAAAATACTCAGAAAATAGCAAAGCTTGAATTATACTGGCTCATAAAATTTCTCGAGTAATGAATTCTAAATGAAACCTTGCAGAGTGTTGAGGCGGAGGGTGTGGGGGAAGGGTTGCAGTTATGGCAGCTCGGGATAATCCGGTTGTTGAGAGTGGCTTAACCCGGGTACGACTAAAGTAATTATGTAAAATCTGATGTCATAAATTGGCACGACCTTTCAAAACAATTTGGCGTTTCCTAGAATCAGACTAATCTGACTAGATCTAATGATGTTATCTGTCGGTGAGTTGTAATCTAAGGATTATTGAGAGGAATAAAATTATAACGCTAAATATATAATTTTTTACATATAAATGTTCAATATCATTCCCTTCATCTTTTGAAGCAAAACATCCCACGACTACTTGATTTAGGCGCTAACCCAGTTTTATCTATGTTTTATTGAACACTATTATTCAATAATATTTTATTTTGAAAGAGCCGTTCTAATATTTTAACACAACTAAAATAAAAATAGATGGCTGTGGAAAGTGTCATTCTTAAATTAACTGGATGCATCCTTATGAAAATACCAGAATCTATATCTATCTATATACTTATTTAATACGCTAGGGGTTTTTTGTAATCATTACTCCTCCAAAAGTTCTGGGCCGATTTCAATAATTTAGGTGACGTTTGAAAGAGCTTGGCGTGAGGTTTTGCAGGAAATAAAATTTATGAAGGTTAGACTAAAATGAAGAGCCCTAGACGCCCTTAAAGATTCATATTTGTCCATAAGATTATAGTAACATGGGAATATAAATTTCAAACAAAGCAGCTGAGGGGAATAAACAAAGATTTTCAGCAAAGCCAGTGTTTTGAATGAAATTGAAACCAATGAATATATATATTGAAGCAAACTTCAAACATTTATTTATGAGTAGATTTAGAAAACCATTCCAGTTCGGCTCAAGATTAAGATGGGATATATTTAGTTAGATACCGAATTACAAAAATTTTTCGTCACTTCGTGACTTTAAAATAACATAGTAAAATAAGTTTTGGTTTCATGTTGATAATTTATGGGGTTCCGTAGCGTAAAAAACCGTTCAATGAGAAAGTGTGTGGATTGTCGTGTTTTTTTCTAGAGAAAATTATTGCGTTGCTCTGATAAAATTACCCGTGGCTGAAGTTTTCATCAAAGTAAACTTTTAAAATTAACCTTTTAAAATTAACCTATTGCTTGAGATTTGAAACTTCAATATGGATAAGAAATTCCTCTCAGAATTTTCGGAGTTCATTTATTTCACCTCCTTGAAAGTGTCCATGAATATAACGTTTTATATATTTAAAAAAGCTTTACGTATACGTTTACACTTTGCTGGTTTTGGCAGAACAACATAATTCATTTTACATATTTTGGGTGTTAACTTAGGTGGAGCTTCATTCCTTAGCGCATCTTCTTGCCTCTGTTTTGCAGGTTTTTTTTCAAAAGTAATGAATCTTTATGCTATTTTTACACATCGACACGTCAGTCTATTAATCAATTAGGTCTTAAGAACAATCGGTAAGAAGATATACAAACCACATCTCGACATAAACTAATCTCTAAATGAAATTTATAAAATTTCTGTTTGACATAAAAACAATTTCGGCCAAGAAATTACTTGTACATTTCCAAATAAATTTCGCTTTTTGTTTTGTATCTTACTTACATGTTCGGCAAATTAAAACCATGCAGATATCACAACTTTCTGCGAAATTCCTAAATTAAACAGGTTCATTGGTCATTTGAAAATTTAATTTAAAAATTGAGATAAAATAGGCATGCTAGTCGTAATCATTGAAATATCCTTCGCATTCCAAGTAAATTTACAAAATAAATGTTTTACATTTATAATGGATTTTAAATCTTGGTTCATTTGAGATACATCTTCAACTAAAATTGGTATTTATAACTCCCAACATTTAAATATGCATCAATTGTTTGTTAGAAAGTCCCACCTCAAGAGCACTTCTCCTAAGTTACATTTGTTATAGGTGTAAATAACAAATCTATATTATTTGTTATAAAAATAAATCATTAGAAAAGAAATGATAACAGACTGGCCTTTGTTTTAATATAATAGATACTCTTCCTTATGATGGAAATAGATTATTTTCTATTGTCTTATAAAAACTTCTATATTTTAAGAAATAAAAATCATAATGTAAATAAATATTAACTGACATTTGCTAGCCCCACATTCTGTGATATAGGTATAACTGTGTAACTAACTAAAATCTTGACCATCTGATTTGTTATAAACAAATGTGAATTGGTAAAAGTTCACAGGTTTTACGACAGATAGTAGCACTTTCGCTAAAATTTCAAAAGCCTTCTATACGAAGGCCTTTTATGCAATATTTTCCAAACCAACAAAAGGAATATCTAGAGAATAATAGCTTTAATTTGATACCAAATATGTATGGATAAATATATTTTTAGGGGTCGATTTGCTCTGTACAAAATCCCAGAAATTCTTTTAATAATATAGATGTAAAACCTACGAAACAAAGAGTAGTTTTTTTGAAAAAATATTAAATCTTCAATACCGGTACCTATTTAAAACAACCTATTTAAAATCATGTGTGTTTTATTTATTTATTTAGGGCCTATTTATTTTACATGACACAATACAGGCTATACACCCAATTACATTGTCATGTTCAATAGCATAAGACATGCAATTATTTCAAAGTCCACAATATTTCTGTCCAGTCCAGTGCACATAAATAATTATCACTATTAGGCCTAACAAAAGTAAACAAATAAATAATAAATAGCATAACAATAATAGTATAAGTAATAGTAAAATAATAATAATAAATATTAATAATAATCAACAACAATAAACTCTGTTAACAATAACTAGACTCCAACGTACGAGAGAAAATAAGTAACAAAAAAATATAAAAACAACTCATGCTTTTCCCCTCCCTTTTTTATAAGTAGGCTGACTAGAAGTTCAAAACTATTATCTATATTCAGGTACAATAATTAATTTAATTGATTGATTCGAGCCATCAATTTAAACCCCTTTGACAATATTTTTTGTATTGGTAAAGACTATTTGAAAATACCTGATTTATTACCGTCCTAAAAACGTCGCACAAAATATTTTTTGCTATTTTTCTGCTTTATTTGACTTCTCCTGACAAGGAATTATGTAATCTCATCATTGTGTTTAAAGGTGATGAAAACTGTACTCTTGTGCGCAAAAGATTAATACTAAACAATTTTTGTGATCTATTGTAAAATGTTGGAGCATAAAAATCAATTTTAGACAGACAAAATGAATCCATTATTCCACCTCTCAACAATTTAAAAAGAAATAGTAAATGTGCCAGTTTTCTACTGTTACGAATTTATTAAGACTTTCCATTTCAAAAATACTTAAAACTGATTATATGAGATATCAAAAGTAAAGTGACCAGTTTCTTTAAAATATAAATAGTGCAAAAACTTATGTATTTTTTCAATAGAATTAATGTGAACAGCAAAATAAGGACTCCATACTATACTAGCATATTCCAAATTAGATCTAACAAGTGATATATACAATGATTTTATTGTTGAAATTGAATGAAAATTATGAGACTGTCTGATAATAAATCCTAAGTTTCTATAAGCCTTATTTGTAATAGAAAAAATATGTTGATTAAAACTCAAAGTAGGGTCTAAAATCAAGCCTAAATCCTTGAAATCATATACTCTTTCAAGAGTTGTACCATCACTATCGTAATTATTTAAAATAGATATTTTTTCCTTGTAAATGTCATGACTTTACATTTGTTAATATTAAAATAAATTTTATCTTTAATACTCCATGCTACAATTGCATCCATATCAGCCTGTAACGCTTTAGAGACCAGCTGGCTATTGACTATTCTATGCAATTTGATTTCATCTGCATAAAGTAAAATCTGTGACGTCTTTATACAGTTAACAATATCATTAATAAACAAATTATAGTTCTGGACAGCCTTACTAGCGGGTGGCGAAAATTGTAATCTCCCAAAATGTCTGCAAAATAAACACACGTTTTGGTAGAACTGTCAAAACTTTGTTTACGTTTCACCTCATTTACACTACAAAAGAATGCCCTGCAATATTTCACCAAGAGATTTCTTACGCAATTAAAATTTCTGGAAAATATTTGCGCAGTGCATCAGCTAGTCTTTTTGTTTTGGCAACCTATCATCTTAGATAATTTGTTTACATTTAAGAATGTGTTTCCACACTTGTGTCGTCGTACTTCATGAATTGTGTTGAGCTTGCAAGCATTTAACATTAGTTGCACTTGCGGTTGCAGCAAAATATTTTCTTTTGTAAAGTACCTTTACATAAAGAAATGACCATGTGATTTATTACCAAAACATTGCAGATATTAAACACTAATTACGACAACAGCGCGCTCACTCACCCACCAGTAAGGCTATAAAACGTATAGGACCCAGGTTAGACCCCTGTGGAACCCCTGAAGTAACTACATAATTACCAGAGTTGTGCCCCATATAAGAAACATACTGACAACTATTACAAAAATAAGAATAAAAAACTTAACTAAATTAGACGAGAAACCTAAATGATGCATTTTACTTAAAATGAATCTGTGGTCTACTCTGTCAAAAGCTTTACTAAAATCTGCAAAAATTGCATCTAACTGAGAGTTATTATCCAACTGAATTAATGCATATTCTGTAAAACTTAACATGTTCGTAACAGTAGACCTTTTAGATTGAAAACCATGCTGCTTATCAGACAGTAATGCGGTCAAAAATGACATACCTTTTTTGCAAATTATTATCTCAAATATTTTCGAAGGAGTTGATAAAATTGCTACGGGTCGATAGTTATTAATGAGCTTAGAATCTCCACTCTTAAAAATAGGTGTAACTCGTGTCAGTTTAAAAAAATCAGGAAACACATTATTAGCTAAACAAAGATTGAAAATTATACAAAGTGGTTTGACAAATATTTCTCAACAACCCTTAAAAATATAGAACGGAATTTTATCTGGGCCAGCAGATCGTTTACCACTAAGCTGTTTAATTGCATCATTCACATCACCTTCACATACTTGATTAATAATTAAGACTAGGGAAGACAGACAAGTTTGAGGGTCAATGACATTTTCAGTTAAAGAGGATGGAGTGTAAGGAGATTTAAAGTACCTAGCAAATGCTTCTACGATGTTACTATCTCCTTTAATAATCTTACTTCAATCTGACATATCACTATTGGCATTCTTATGATTCCTTGAGTTTTTAATGAAGTCCCAGAATTTTCCCACATCTTTATTAATGCTGTTTTCTATATTATTTAGGTAAATATGATAATCCAATTTTATTCTACTTTCAACAACTTTTCTCAATCTTTTAAATTCTATTAAATTTGTTTCACTCCTACTCCGTCTAAACTTCTTCCTAATTCTTATTTTTAACCTAATAATACCTATTAATTCTTTGCTATACCTAATTGGAAATTTACATTTTATTTGTTTTCTTTTGGGACAACAATGATCAAAAACTTGATAAATTACTTTATAAAATAAATCTACAGCTAAATTCGGATCACTAACACTATATAAAAAGGACCAATCAATTGCATTTAGACCATTGCACAAATCTAAAAAATTAGTTTTGTTGAAGTATTATCCAGTTACAGTTGAAGTTTGAATAGGTCAGTTAATGTTGTTGTTACCAACATTAACTGACCTATTCCAACTATCGTATATAATTCTAGCTTCCAAATATAAAGCAGGATGGAAATTGTCCTCCCTAACAATTGGACACACTACACTTACACACTACACTACACTCCCTAACATTACATCACACTTTTTACATGTAATGTTAAAGTTTTTTCCAACTTATTTGTAACAACAATAATGCCACGAATTTATGAACGAATTTACTGTCGATTTTCAAATAAATATTTGTTTTTGTTTATTTATTATATTATCATCCCAAGAATAATTATTTTAACTAATAATTTATGTATGACAAAGATACCTTGCGGAAATCGAATGAACATAAAGTTTACTTGGAGGTGATGGTGAATGTTAATGTGAAGTGTTTGTGAGTAATGATCTAAAAAAGAAAATGTAAATTTTTCATAAAACTATTTTAATTTTGTTCAACTGTGAAGCGCTGACTATGAATGATGTAAACATTAAAAAATATTTTACCAGTTCTTTTTACATTTAGTGATGTTCTGTGGTTGTAGTAATGATGCCCCACAAATTTAATTTATCTATAACTTAACATAAGTCACACGTTTTACATGTAATGTTAAAGTTTTTTCCAACTTATTTGTAACAACAATAATGCCACGAATCCGGAGAGGGCATTCACGCCGAACTCATAAGTATCAACAAAACGCCACTAAAACGGTGCGCGAACAAAATCGTGTTGATGTGAACATTGACTCATATAAGAGATGAGCCCTTTACTTTCGGGGCCTTGGGAAAAAAGGTGTTTCTTGCGAAGCAAAAAATGTTGAGACTTAATCAAATGGAAACAATAACACTTCATATAAATTGAGCCATCAGAAATGGAAGATAATTTTGCAAAATTACACGTGACTCTTATTGAGAAGCACGCTTTCACTCGATAGACAGACAAACAAAACATCCCAAAAGTACTTGGAAAAATTAAATTCTGCATTTGATATGGTGAGCTCAGAGTCTCACCTCGATAAGTCTGTTGGGTGGTCTATATCATTTTCATATAGATAAACATTTTTATCACAGAACAGGTACCGGCAGACAGCACTATTCCAAAGTGTGCATAAATATACAGTTTGACGTAAAGACTTCAACTGAACATAGGCGGATATAGATATGAAATAAAAACTACGAAATACATTTAATGCTGGAAACTGGACTTTATTTAAATAAGGTAAATGTTGACATCAGTTCGTTTAGAGCTTTAGAACAATGGCAGACATATGCCATCAGTCATAAGAGAATGATGTCTGTATCCTTTGGAGACAAAAATTTGGATGAAATACAAAAAATATTGCATTTACCACAGACGTTACTGCCATTTTCCGTGCAAGAAATGGATAACCTTAAGAAGAAAGACAGTTTGTTGTTTTGCTCGATTTCGAGCAACGGGTTTACTAGTAAGTTTATAACAAACAAAGTCTCATGTACAAATCAATATTGGTTATTATGAATAAAAAATGTAAATACAAATACAGAAAAATAGATGCGTTGCTTACCTGTTAGGTACTGTTTCTATAAAGCAGAAGTACTAGATATATACCCGTTAGAACCCATAATTAGTCGTGGTGGAAACAACTAATCGGAAACTAACAATATATATTTTTTAACAGGTGACTGATAATTAATATTACCCTGAACGTTAAAACTAATGAATGAAAATCCATCCCAGCCGGAATCTCCTCTATATTGCAGGTGTTCGCGTGGGTCGCCGTGTTCGTGCTGCCGCTCAACGCCGCCGTCAACCCCGTGTTGTACACGCTGTCCACGGCGCCGTTCGTCACCCCAGCGCGACACGGGTTGCTCTCCTTCCAGCGGTCCTTCAAGTTCTCCAGGAACACGTTCACGTCCACGCTGCCCACGAGAGTGTATGGTGGGTGTTGCAGCTTGACCGACCGGCTGGACCGATATGCTTTTAGTTTGTTTTTTATAGTGTCATTAAAAACAAAATTAGAGACACGTTTTATTTTTAGCTGCATTGAATTTTAATTTATTTAATCAATATTGCATCAATTTTATATTACATCAGAAACATTTAGAATAATGATACATGTAAATAAGACATGAAATATGTATAATTGTGTACTTTGGGTAACGTATCTGCACCACCAGGCCCCATGTCATTGAATTTTTAGCACTCCATTTAATTTAATTTGACTGATGTTATAAAAATATTTTGTAGGCAGCATATTTTTAATGGGCAGCACGAAATAAAAACCATTGTTTTAAGTTTGCTTTCATAATAACACTATAATTTATCTCTCTGAGTGGTTTATGAGCTGTAAATAATGAGTAAAATTTGTATATTCTAAAAATGTTTTTAGATATAAACAAGTTACGAAATACATTTAAATCATTTAATCTATAGACAGGTTTTATTTCTGGTCTACTGAAACGAGGAAATCAAAGAGCTTTGTTTGAAATCCAAGATAAAGGATTTTTTATGAAATACGAATTACAGGGTGTTTTTTTTTATCTCAACCCATTTTTAAAATTGATTAATGCACATATAAATAAATATTAAATGAGTATTGTTTTGTTAATCTTTACATTTTATGCAACTTTTTATTTAAGTTTAATCACATTTAGCTTATATTATGTGCTCAAACAATCCGCCATTGACATTTATACTCAGTTGTGTTCTCTCCATTAAAATACCGAAAACGTCTTGCAATTAACCTCTTTGAATTTTTTCTATTAAATTTGTTATGTTCGTTTTGAGGTACTGAATATTCTGTGGATTGTTATCGTAGGCTTTTTCTTTTTATGTATCCCCAAAGAAAATAATATAGTGGGGTCAAATCTGGGTTTCTTGGAGGGGAGGGGGGAGTAATCCTTTACTGATAAAATAAAGTTTGGGTTGCGTTAAAAAAAAACACCACGTACTAACACTGAATAAGCCTGTTTTGAATAACTTCGATTATGAGAAAATAATTTATTACTTATTACTAGTGAACGCCTACAGGTCAAAGTTCAACCAGAAGATATTAGAATTTTTTAACTATGATGTTATACTCATTGATCAAATAAACGCAATCGTTTACACTTTATTGTTATTCTGCAAGCAACGTGATAACTCATAAAGTCCATGTTAATATTTTTTAATTTCAAATTAATTGTTCTAAAATTCACGAAAAAGACAGTAAATTATAATCGGATTGTACACATCTACGGGACATTACTTTCTTAATAGTGTGCTTAGATTTTCCAATATGATAAATAAAATAATCCAATATGATAAAATGATCCAGTATAAATTTGTCAAAGAAGAATTATAATTGTGTTGTTACGGAAAGTCAACTGCAGGGCTGGCCCCATGACGTTTTCTTCTAAATTTATTTTATTGTTGTATTAAAACCAGTCACAACTGTTGATCCGCAGCACGGAAATAAAAACCAGTGTTTCAGGTTTATTTTCTCAAAGACTCTTCGATTCACCTCTTAGGGTAGTTTATGAGCTGGAAACGTTGAGTAGAAAGAGTATATTCTCAACTTAATTATAAGTTTTTGGTTATTAACAGCTTGTGACATAATTTAAATGCTTTGATCTAGATGCAGGTTTTGTTATTTGTGAAACGGAGCTTTGTATTTAAAGAGCTTTGTTTGAAATACTGAACAACATAAAAATAATTGCCTGTGTTTAATTTTTATACAGAACTTTACAGACTCTTTAATTTGCTTTGGTTTTTATTTTATAATTTGCTTGGAAAACTTAATTTTCTTGTTTTTCTGAACTCGGTAATGAACACGCTACGTTTAGACATTCATCAAGTTTTTTTATCTGCCGCTTTAACTCAAACTTGTCGTAGTGAAAAAATGCTTTTGAAGACCTCATGCTTTTTAAATGACATGTTTCTTAAGGACTTTGTTGAAAATAAAGTCATTCGTAAAAAAGCTATCCGATTATTGTAGGAATTAAAAATATCGTTTTATGGATATGAGGTTCTTTATGAAATAAGAGATATTAACACTAAAGAAATCTGTACATTTTGAGGGATTTGGCTATGTAAAAAAGTTGATTATGACACTAAAAGCAGTTCAAATCGGTATAACAAGACACTGCAATTATCTCAATTTACCAACAACCAAACAAAAAAATGTGTTAAGACATCCACTCGCATCAGGCCTTACAGCTAAATTCCTGGACATGTAAAATACTTGTCACTGAAGCAATTATAAATACCCCGTTGCAGCAGACCTGCATACCGAGCGAATTTTACACGCTTAAATAAATCATTTAGACGCTAGGCGAAGCCTCAAATCAAGTAAAATCAACTTGAATCATTTCACGGGCATACAGCAATTTTCCTCATAAGTATAACATGGGAAATGAATATCCAGGTTTGCTGCACTGGAAATGTGAAATTGGGAATTTTTTTGTGATAATCAAATGTAGATATCAATTAGATGAAGCCATGTACCAAGTTTTATTTAGATTAAGCAAGATAAAGAATTTTATTTATTTCCATATTTTTTATATCTATAAGTATAAAAGAGGATGTTGGTATATATATATATATATTTAGTTGGCAGGGATAAACACAAAAACCGCTGGACCGATGGCCACGAAACTTGGTACATACATGTAGAATTTCATGGAGTAGGTTTATACACCTTCAATTTCGTGATAACTTTCAGGGCTTAGCCCTGGGACCGTCTTAAAGGTACCCATGTCAGGGATTTTGAAGGAAGTTGAGTTAGATTTGTTTACTAACAAACATATGAAAGTAAAATTTAAAACAGGTGATGTAAATTAATGGTATTTCTTTCTGCTATTTAATTGTATTTGTTTACATGAAGATTTGTTACTTGGTGCCAGGTGGTCATAATGAATTAGACTTTTGAATTTTTTCAAAGTGCAATACACTATATAAAATGATGGTATGTAGTATAACATAAAATAAATAACTTATTACTGAAGGACTCCAGTGATCACTGATCACTTATACTTGAAGGACTTTTTTTATGACAACTGCTATTTAAAGAGGAAGAGTGTGCTACTGTAAAGAATTAATTTTATCTACAGCACTTTAAAAAATTGCCGGGACGGCTCATTCAAACGTTTTGCTCAATATAGAGTCTAAAAACGTAAGACAGCACTTTTTAATAACTGCTGGAGTGGCATTGTAATTTTTTGTTCAAGGTAGACCCTAAAATCTTAAGAAAATGATCTTTTACAGTGAATAAAATTTCAAGCTATCTTCTTTGGTTCCTCTAACACGTATGCCTTCATGAAGGAAAGAAATAGGATTTCTAATACGCAGGTCTGCTGCGACGGGGGTGCATAATAAAGTTTTAATTAAGGGTAACATATGCGAGCAGATTCAAAGTGCCGCCGAAAAAGCTAAGGGTGCCGTTCCTTATATTGTGCCCCATGATCCTCATCAGGGCAAGCTCAGGTACCGTGGAAACGACCATAAATGCTTCTCGGCGTTCGTCTCTGTAAATTGGCCTCTTGAGTGTGTGAGCGCAATCATCTTCACCTGATAGAACGATCGACTGGACTGCCGACACAAGCTAAACGCACTTGCAAGAGGAAGGACCGCCGATATTGGGCATGAGCCTACCCAGGGCAGCAACACCATTTGGGGCTTTGTCGGTGGGGCGTTGGATATGGTCACATTTTTTATATACAGGCACTTAGTGCAGGAATAGAATACCCCCGTCGTAGCAGACTTGCGTACTAAGAGCGAATTTCTAAAAACTTTTGCTTTATGGAAGTACATTTGATATGTTCAAAGAAGTAGATACAATAAATACATTAGATTTTACAAAAAGGAAAATAAAAGGGAAAGCAAAACTATATAATTCATGGGTGATAGTGTATGTTTCATTTTAATCGTGAGCGAAGCCACGGGTTCTTCTAGTTTTTTATACAAGGTTAACATTGGGACAACGTACTGTGTTCACCACTCGGTAACGAATGGTCAATAAGCAATAATTCAAGATACTAAATTATTTGTTTTTTTCAAGTTGAATTCAATGGTGTAAACCGAAATTTGATAATTTTTATTTTTCTATTTAAAAAATCCTAAAACCCCATTTTTGGAGGGATTTATCCCCCCTTACCACCCCCCCCCCCCTTTCCGATGGTCCGATCAGGCTGGTTTTCGAACTCGTCCGAATAATTACCACTTTACATGCCTGTGTCAAATTTCTAATCGGACCATTTTTCCACGAGTTATCGTGCTTGAAGACACATAGGCCTACATGTATAGGTTTATGGATATAAAGATAAATATACACAAACACACACACACACACACACACACACACACACACACACACACACACATATATATATATATATATATATATATATATATATATATATATATATATATATGAAAATGAACTAATGGTGTTTTGGCATCTGGAGACCTCAAAACGACATGTTATGATGGTTTCGGGCTTAGATCTTACCGTAAGACCTACGGTAAAAAAGCTTCTTCCCTACAGGAGAAATTAGCTAAAACTTCAAATACGGTATTTTTCTTTGAAAAAAAAACAAAACAATACCCTTTAAAGTTTTTTACGTTTGCATGTATCATTAACGTACAAAAATGTTATTATATGATTCTGCCTAGATTAAGCTTATGATTAAGCTTTGCGCCATTGTGATGTATAGGCTTGACCAATTGTCCACGTGAATTACTGGTTGAATGATGAAACCAAGTTGAGTCTTAAAAATAGTTTTAAGAATATGCAAGCCTTTTGTTCAAAAATATAGCAGAATATGCTGTTTAAAAACATTTTTCAGGATATGAGTGGGCTTTTAGGAAATAGAAGCGAGAAAAATTGTATTTACACATTCCTCAAGCTAGAAAACTGATAGTAACAAAGTTTTTCTTCTACATTCAACTCTGTCCTACAATAGTAAGGACTACCATTATTAGTTTATCGATTTAATGGTAGTCGACAACTACTAAATCGACTACCATTAACAAAAAAAACCAGCTCCAATTCAATTAAAACCCAGTTATTGTGATTTTCATTATAAGTGATAATATTATACGTTATTTTTAAATTACTCCATAATGCGTTATTTTTTTCTGTAACTGATACCCGATTTTCTCGCCAATTTCTTCGGGATGTATTGCTATTTATGATAATTTATTAAACAGGCTGAAACATAGACTTGGCAATAAATCGCATAAGTATTTGAGTAATACACTTGCACTTTCTTGACGCCTCTGGCCCGATATTTTACGTACATCTCCAAAAGGATTCGAAAGCATTATTTATGATTTGAAGAACCGTTATATTTCTTTTGTTTAACCTTAAATTAAATACGTAGTTACAGTTTTTCTGTCAATAACAATAACATTTATTAATACTGCTAACGTTATATTTAGTTTAAAAATATAAAGTGTTAAAAACAAGTCGTCTGTTTTTTATTGAGTACAATAATGTTTGGCCAAATCTCTTGCTTAATTGTTAATAGAAAACTTTTAATGTTACAGGATCCGAAAGAGAGCAACCAGGAAGCTGTTACGCGATATCAAAACGAACATCAATCAGGTAAGATTGTCGTTATACGTTATATGTGTGAAACATTCGGGTTCAATAACATTCCGCACAATTTACTATATGCAAGGTGACACCGAGCTCAACATACATTGTCGTCACCTTTCCTTTGTGTATCACCGTTTCTGCTTGGCTGTTCACAGTATTTTGCTTTATTGTGCCAACATTTTTGCGCATTTTTTCACCTTATTCTGCATTGATGTGCCTTCGTTTCTGCTTATTCTTACTATAAATCTAGCCTCAATGGGCCACTTTTTTGCTCAGATTTCCATACAATTCTTTTACAACACAAAAATGGTTTGTGATTTATTCGCTAATGTGTTCAGTCCAGGTTTGCCTTATGTGAAAAAATAACCTTTGTCAGGTTTTTATATCCCGCTTTAAATTTACCAAATTTAATCAAGTTTAGTCGTATCACCCACAAAACATAAAAATTTGTAGATTAATAACTCTTATTACTACACCTGAATCTGATAGTCGAGGTCGTAGGAGATACTTTAACGAATAGCTTATTACCATTTCATCACCTCGCACAACTATTAATTAACCATACCGCTTAAAAAATATACATGACTAGCAGAAATACCCGCAGATTTGCCCGCTGAAATTACCTGAATTTTACTTGAATTACCACTTCTTCATCTTTCGCCACCCATGGCTGGATTGATTGCGTCACATAAAAAAAACTTATTTACAAAAAACGGATCTTTCCGTTATACGTATACCACTGTTTCGGGTTTGTTTTCCAAACTTGATTTTGGTAAGCTCGGTTAGGATGGATTACGTTAGGTAACCTAACCTACACTTATCTAACCTAACCTAGCCTAAACCTAACCTAACCAACTGCAAGTGGGACCGTTAGACGGCCAGACGCTGGCTTATCGCGTCTAGGCAGACATAACGGCAATTAAGATAACGAAATTCTAGGTAAAATATTCTTACAAGGAATTTTAATTTTAAAACGATCAATAAAAATTATTTGACTAAGTTTACGGTGCTCGGTCAAAAATCAAGGTTGAAGGGGAAATTTAGAATAGAGGTATACTATTCACAGCAATGGCCAGGGTTCGTGGATAACTTTTCACTTCAATAGCCTTTTACAACTTTAAAGCCCTAGTTATGTGTGTCCCGGCTTGTTCCAGGTGGCAGCCCAGGGTGGAGCCTGTGGAGGGGGTGCCCCTGAACAGCTTCGGCACCTGACAGTCACCGTCCTCGCGCCACCCTCGCTACGACTAGCCCCAGGCAGCCAGCAGCCCAGGGTGGAGCCTGTGTAGGGGTGCCCCTGAACAGCTTCGGCACCTGCCAGTCGCCGTCCTCGGGCCACCCTCGCTAGGACTAGTCCCAGGCAGCCAGCAGCCCAGGGTGGAGCCTGTGTAGGGGGTGCCCCTGAACAGCTTCGGCACCTGACAGTCACCGTCCTCGCGCCACCCTCGCTACGACTAGCCCCAGGCAGCCAGCAGCCCAGGGTGGAGCCTGTGTAGGGGTGCCCCTGAACAGCTTCGGCACCTGCCAGTCGCCGTCCTCGGGCCACCCTCGCTAGGACTAGTCCCAGGCAGCCAGCAGCCCAGGGTGGAGCCTGTGGAGGGGGTGCCCATGAACAGCTTCGGCACCTGACAGTCACCGTCCTCGCGCCACCCTCGCTACGACTAGCCTCCAGCCAGCCAGCAGCCCAGGGTGGAGCCTGTGGAGGGGGTGCCCCTGAACAGCTTCGGCACCTGACAGTCGCCGTCCTCGCGCCACCCTCGCTACGACTAGTCCCAGGCAGCCAGCAGCCCAGGGTGGAGCCTGTGAAGGGGGTGCCCCTGAACAGCTTCGGCACCTGACAGTCACCGTCCTCGCGCCACCCTCGCTACGACTAGCCCCAGCCAGCCAGCAGCCCAGGGTGGAGCCTGTGTAGGGGGTGCCCCTGAACAGCTTCGGCACCTGACAGTCACCGTCCTCGCGCCACCCTCGCTACGACTAGCCCCAGCCAGCCAGCAGCCCAGGGTGGAGCCTGTGAAGGGGGTGCCCCTGAACAGCTTCGGCACCTGACAGTCGCCGTCCTCGCGCCACCCTCGCTAGGACTAGTCCCAGCCAGCCAGCAGCCCAGGGTGGAGCCTGTGAAGGGGGTGCCCCTGAACAACTTCGGCACCTGACAGTCGCCGTCCTCGCGCCACCCTCGCTACGACTAGCCCCAGCCAGCCAGCAGCCCAGGGTGGAGCCTGTGAAGGGGGTGCCCCTGAACAGCTTCGGCACCTGACAGTCGCCGTCCTCGCGCCACCCTCGCTAGGACTAGTCCCAGCCAGCCAGCAGCCCAGGGTGGAGCCTGTGAAGGGGGTGCCCCTGAACAACTTCGGCACCTGACAGTCACCGTCCTCGCGCCACCCTCGCTACGACTAGCCCCAGCCAGCCAGCAGCCCAGGGTGGAGCCTGTGTAGGGGTGCCCCTGAACAGCTTCGGCACCTGCCAGTCGCCGTCCTCGGGCCACCCTCGCTACGACTAGCCCCAGCCAGCCAGCAGCCCAGGGTGGAGCCTGTGTAGGGGTGCCCCTGAACAGCTTCGGCACCTGCCAGTCGCCGTCCTCGCGCCACCCTCGCTACGACTAGCCCCAGCCAGCCAGCAGCCCAGGGTGGAGCCTGTGTAGGGGGTGCCCCTGAACAGCTTCGGCACCTGACAGTTGCCGTCCTCGCGCCACCCTCGCTACGACTAGTCCCAGGCAGCTCATCATGATTGAAGACATATCCAAGGACTTTCGTTCAATAAGGAATGTCAAGGAAAATATGTGTGGACATAAATCGAGCTTTTTAACCGACTTTCAGTCGGTTTTAATGTTTTTATAAAATGTGATTTTATTTTCAAGTTCTATATGTAAATACTTTTTATCTTCTTGTAAATACAATATGCATATTTCTTTGCTGATGTTTGTAATTATTTTTATAGCCGTGTACATATTTAGAGTTACTAGAATTGTATCATAATTAGATCTATCATGACTTTTTCTTGTAGCGAATTTTTCCTATAGGGAAGTAGCTATTACCGTAGGTGGCAGGGTGAGACTTAAGCCCGGGACCATGTTATTTTTTCATTTTGAGGTCCCTAGACCCCAAAAACACCGTTCGTTCATTTTCATATATATATATAAACGTAGGCGATAACTTTAGTAAAAAAGGTCCGATCTTGATGAAATTTGGAACAAAGGTATAAAGCGTCATTCATGACTTCGAGTTCGAAAACCAGCAAGATTGGTTTACTTTAAGAAAGGTTTTTTTGACAAAATAAAATTTATTTTCAAGAGTTTTCATATTTCTTTTAATTGTATGTAAATTTAATTGTCAAAATTGAATTCAGCTTAAAAAACAAACAATTTAGCATTTTGAATTATTATTTTACGTCTATCTGTTGCTTAGATATTGGATGTGCTAAACACAGTACGTTGTCCAATATTATTCTTAATTTTACCCTCCAAAAATTACATTTAACCTGATTTAAGAGATTAAAAAAATACAATTCTGAACATATGATTAAATTTTCAGGTGATGAATATTTATTTCATGTTTATTTTGAATAGTTAAGAGTTCATTGATCAAGATTTTGCAGACAATATATACTATATAAAAAAATACACATTATTTTTAAATTTAATAAAGAAAGTATGAGCATTTGGAGGGGGGGATGTCTTGATCTAAACTGCCTAAAAATGTAGCATAATATAATACAAGACATCCCCACCCTCCAAATGCTCATACTTTCTTTATTAAATTTAAAAATAATTTGTATTTTTTGATATAGAATATATTTTCTGCAAAATCTAGATCAATGAACTCTTAACTATTCAAAATAATATAAATTAAATATTTATGTAAACATACTTTACTTTTTACAATAAATTAATTATTTATTGTAAACATACCATATTATGGTATGTTTACAATGTTGAGGATTGATAATATATTTTATTGAAACTGGCTGGAAATGCAGGTCTGCTGCAACTGGGGTGTTTTAATTACTGTAAAACTGACCATATGATTGAATTTAATTTTTTCATGAGATCAAGTTATTTGTTTGTTTTTAGTGTTTTAGTTCATTGATTATAGGCTATGTTTGATGACATTTATATAGGACTATAACGAGATTACATTTATTAAAAATTAAAAGACTAAGAATTACATGAAATTATTACTAATGAAAACCCGTATGGTCTCCTTGTTAATTTTCCTCATGTTTAAAGCTCATGAATGATTAAATACAGCCGTCCTCGCGCCCCTTTCAATATTATATTAACGTATTCAAACAATACTTTCCTTCAAATAAGTTGAATGGTAACATATACTAAATAAATCCTATAGAAATTCGCTGAGTACGCAGCTCTGCTGTGACGGGGGTATTTGGAACTCGGGTGTTCAATCAAAGATTAACTCTTTGTTTGAACAAAGTATCTTTGATCAATTGATCAACGATTAACGGTTATGAGTGAATATACCATACAGCCCGTGAGTATTTATCATTTTATAAATTCAAATTTTCACTTAGAATTTTTTCTTTATTTAATTACTTATTTTGCTAGTGCTTATAAACTAAAAGCTGTGTTTGTAACTTTTAACATAGACAACTGATTGGTCAAAGTTAAATCTAACTAAAGAAAATGTTTGCTTTTTGGGTACAGATCTGAACTACACTCGTAACCTTTTTCCACAGTGGATATCCTTAATGAGCGTCTGACTAAAAACAGTTGCGAGGAAAATTGTTTCGGCTTTCACGCTTAAAAGAGCGGTTAGTTAACTGCCAACGCCGCGACGGACGGTGGATGTGCAACCACCCACAACAAACCGACGGTACGTGTCTTTTCCACACAAAGCTACAGCCGTGAATAATAATCCGCGGAAATCCGATATATTTAACTGTTGACAAAAAACCACTTTTAGTTAAAAGATTTTTTGTTGTCTTACTCTATCCTCTATGAATAGTTTACCAGTTCATATTTATATTTCCTATTCATATTCCTAGTTAATTTCTAAATTGATTTCATATTCTTAGAGTACTCTAATTTTGAATCAGACAATAGTTTACATGATGATTAAGACGAGGTTAAATTGGTAATGGAATTTTCAAAGTAAAATCAAAATGAAAAAATGACAAAATAAAAAGGTGTTTTCCAGAAGGTTGTTTTGCCATCAGGAAGAGACTTTTAATTTTTAACGTTAAAGCTTTCACAACCCCCGCCATCATATTATTAATTCCTCGATTTTGGGCTTTAAAAATGAAGAGTCATATAAAACGATTTTCATCAAATAAAAAGTGAGGGGGTTATTACAAATACTGGTAAAAATAACTTGTTTTTGTAAAAATATCCTCTAATTTGATATGAACCGTTTATGATTTTTCAAGGATTTATCACGAAAGTAATCAACTTATAAACCTACCATAACTCATTACTCACTCATTCAAATGATCACCACTCGGTAAAAAAAACACATTTCACTCATAAACTCATTTAACTCTTTTTTAGTCACTTAATTGACAGTATAAAGCACCAGTTTGACAGAAAACATTACTTAAAAATTGTTTTATGCCATAATACTTTTCTACTTGAGAGATAGTTCCATCCTAGTTCAATACACTAAATGAACCAAGAAATTGAATTGTGTGCGAGGCCGCAGTGCATTAGAAACTTTAATAACCAATCGCCAATCCTAAATTAATGCGAAGTTTTTGTGATGATCATTGGTAATTAATGTTTCTCAGTCAAAGAGCTTCAGACTCTGTTTTAATTAATTGAACTCTCACCACTTTACAGAATGTCTAGTTTGTTTTTATTAAAGCTTGATAATGTTACTTGCCAGGCATATTTTGTATCTGAGCGAAAAGGCTTTAATTTTAATTTCAATAGAGATTGTGCCTATAGCTAAAATAAATACTACTAAACCTAAATAAGCTCTATATAGTTAAAATTTGGATTCGTTGGGCCAGGTGCGGGTTGCATCTCTGTATTTATGTTCATTATCAATCCCTTATTTTGATGCTTGTTAGCGTTTTCTTTGTGTTCCAAGCTGCTTATGAAGGTTATATGATAATGGAAGTCGGAAGTATTATTAATCCAAAAACTTGATTAATGAACATAAGTGCATGGTTACTATTGAGAGCCGGCCCAACTGGTCTACAATTTAACTTTGATACATTCACTCAGACTATTCATGACATATATTCAGAACATATAACATATAACAGAACATATAGCATGTAACACGTATTCAGAACATACAACATATATTCTGAATATATTATGTGTTATCATGTATTATAATACAAAGACAACGAACCGTTTATATTTCTTTATTTTAATTTAAATTGACTTATCTAGTCAATCGCCTACTAGAAAATTTTAAAGGGTACTTTAT
Organism: Flexamia atlantica; assembly: GCA_035578135.1. Classification (NCBI taxonomy): domain Eukaryota; kingdom Metazoa; phylum Arthropoda; class Insecta; order Hemiptera; family Cicadellidae; genus Flexamia; species Flexamia atlantica. The sequence goes on from JAQJVK010000001.1 coordinate 30,936,166, forward strand.
TTCATTTTGATTGCTTTACAATTATTAATATATTCAATAACATTAATAATTTTTTTTTTAGTTGTGTAATAATTTACTAAAAGGTGTATGAAATCTATTACTATTATGCTACAAACCCCTTAATTGAAAAGCATATTAAATCATTAATTTCACTATTTATAATTCATCAACATCAAATTAAAGTGTGGGCTGCATTCTGTTTTAAAAAATCATAGTTTCTGGTGGCATATAAGTATACTCATTTTGTTGGTACCTTAGAATCTATATGTGGTAAATATCCTTGTACCACATACAGATATTTAAGTTCAACAATAATTGTCACAGTATAACCTGTACGCACGGCCAATGTCGTCTAACCCAGACTCAATAAAGTTAATTGACCAGGAAATCAGAAGAGACAAGAAGTGGGAACTTGAGCCGCCTTCAGAGAGACCATTAGGAGATTGGTTTAACTTTTATAGATGAGAATGAAGAAAATCTTCGTTCATATTTTCTTCTTAAATGGCTTTTTTGTTTTTTTCTGCTTTTTAAGATTATCTATAACAAGTACTGTAAAACACTTATATTTAAACAGTAGTTCTCGATTAAAATAAGGACAACAAAATAATTTTCTAATGTTGCATAACACCCTAGACCTTAAACCTTACAATTCAGTTACCATTTTACATTGTGAACAGAGTGTAAAATGTTAAAAGTCTTTCACAATAATAACATGTCAGGGTAGTAATATGGTCATAGTGCGCTTAGTTGTGTACTTAACCAAGGAGCAAGAAATCCGCTCTAACTAGTAAGTGTCGGTCTTTAATATAACTAAAACGATAGTTTTTGATTCGTTTTCATCAATAAAATAGTCAAATTTATTTTTCCCAGAGACTCGCAAATGAGGCTAGGAAATTATTCGCGTAAACTGCGTCAGTTGACAAGTAAATCTGATCAAATTAGGGCCTACCTGTAAAACAATTTTATTAATTTCCAGAATTTATTTATGAAACAGAAATGATCAACAATGGTAAAACATAGACTAGTACCTACTAGACTTGTAACCTGTAGACTATTTTTATATTATGATTTGGATTTTTGCGGACATTTGCCATCACTGATTAGTAAAAAACAAGTTTCATGACGTCTGGAATCTGATCCCGGACGTTCGGGATCTGGACTAGTATTTTTATGGGACAGGCCCCAGGTGGTAATATGAGTGTAATTTGTTAGAATGGAAGGATTCGGAGCGCACATTTCTCGTCTTGTTTGGAATTGGTAAATTTGTGAGGGGCTAGAAGAAAGCTTTAATAAAACTACAAAGTCCTTTTATCACTTTTATCCTTTTTTTGTCTTTGTTTTTAACATCAAAAGCGCTGAAATGTCAACATTATCAAAGTGCTGGTACAATTATTAAAACACTAAACAACGTAGTATTGCACCCATTACACGCACTCCCATAAAACGTTACAGCCTTTTTCTACAGTTAGGAGCTCGTTTCCAACGAAATACTGCTTGGATCTTACTCTTTTTCATAGATTCAAAGAGTATTGACAGTTAATTAACAAAATAATCTCGCTTCAAGGGATTTTATGCTACTTTTCGTTATATTCCTGATCGTGAGGAAATGTTTTTTTTTTCTAAATGGGAGTGGAAAGATTTGGCCAAATTTGACAAACATATATTAAATATTTTAACATCAAAAATACAAAATAAAAAGATAATAAGGACATTTATTATCTGACAAAATAGCCCATCCATTAAGTTTTGGTTTGTGGACTTAGGTTTTTAGATAGATTTTTACGGTATAGAAGTAGTGGAGACAAGCCTTCAGCTTTTAGTTGAGACACTTGCCCCAACTGCCATTCGTCATTTTGCCATGTGATATTTTCGGGCAAGTTAACGAGGCTATTTTTAGAACAAAGAAGTAAATTTTACCGTTTTACATTTTTTGTCTAATCAGTTTCACTGGTTAGAGCTACACACGGTGTCCGTTATAAACGTTGATGTGCCCATCTTAATTGACAAAAATTATGCAGAGAAATGTTCTCAAATGCATGCAACTGAGAGAAAAAGCCGTATGAATCATACTTAAAGGGTGCTAAAACGAGGACAGACTGCCATGGCATGGTGAAACACCATGCTGCTTAGCTTCTATCATGGTATTTCCTACGTACTAACGGTGAAACGGACGTATTTACGTGTGTAACGTACAGGTAGCATGCTAATGTTGATTTACCATGCCGACTAGACTAAACATTTTTCTCAGTCATGGCGGGCGACACGCAAATATCCACCAGTAGAATCCGGAAACTCTCTGCTGTAAAACAATAATATTGTTGAAATAATAATTATTTAATACATTTATTTTTCAAAGTTAAATATGTTCCAAACAACTAAAATAAAATTATTCAATTTATTATTCGACTTAAAATGTTCTATTTAAACTTGTAATCTGGGATGGATGTGTTCATAAAAACTTCCTTCTTCAAACATAGCTACCAAAATACTTAATTTTAGTGGCGGGGGTAGAATTGCAACCATAGCCAAAAAGTGCAGTGTTTTGCCTTTTTAATGTCTACCTAGATTTTTTTTACTAAATCGCGTTTAGAAGTAAAATAGGGGTATCAACTTTTTTTATAACTTTGTGTAATTTAACTCTTATTGATGTATCAAACAACAGCCCCAACTATTTGATTTAAAACATTAAAATAGTTCCTTTTATGGTATGACTACAAGAAAAAAGTATAAGGAATGGTTTTGTAAAATTTCTTAAATTGGAAAAATGTATTGAAATGTATTGAGGGGGGGTGAGGTTTTGGTGACAGTTTTTCTCAGTCAATAGAGTTATGCGTTTACCAATTAAAATTAAATTTAAACTGCAAAGCATTAGATTTTTGTGTTAAAAAGTAATAATTATTGTTAATTTTATCATTTTTCTTTAGTTAAAATGTTTTTTGTCAATCTGAAAAAATCGTATTTGAAATAACCCTCGTTATTAACTATTTACATATTTTGTACCGGCTATAATTTTGTAAGTTGTATACTTTTTTAATAGTCGAACAAAACCTTTTTATTCTACGATTAGATGGTAATTGTTGTGTGCTTCACCCCCAAATTGCGATTTATATTGAAAAGAATAGAATAAACGTTTTCATCAATAAATTATTTATTCGTAAGAAAAATTCTATCTGTTTTATTTTTATCGCAGCTCTTATTTCAAAATTATATTTTCACAAAATAAAATATTTTATTACTTAAATTTTCAATTTATATTAAAATAATTTTATATTTGTTTATGTTGCGGTTCCATATACAAAATTGCTTTCCCATAATCATTATTAGAGTACTTCTTCGTAAACAATGTGGACCTTTTGGCCCTGAGAGAAGCAATCTTCTATGAATTTCACTTCAGCTGTCTTTAAGTTTTCCCATATGGGACCTTTTATAGTTATGGGGAAACGAGGAGCTAGGAGCATAAACTTATCATAAGCACACCGTATACTTCCAAAACCTCACCCCTCTCCCCCCCCCCCCCAATACATTCTGCCAAATTAAGAAATTTTACCAAACCATTGCTAGTGCTTTTTTCTTATATTCATACCATAAAAGGAACTATTTTAATGTTGTAAGTCAAGTAGTTGGGGCTGTTGCTTGATACATTAATAAGCGATATTTGTTAAACTACACAATGATATGAAAAAAGTTGATACCCCTATTTTACTTCTTAACGCGTTTCAGTAATAAGAAAATCTAAGTATACATTAACACATAAAACACTGCACTTTTTTTACTGTGATTGCAATACTACCCCCGGCACTAAAATCAAGTATTTTTGTAGCACACAACGATTTTTAAGTTTTAAACCCTCCTCTAAGGTTGTCAAGAGAAAAAATGGCGCAAACCCGAGTTGGATGTGATATCTCCTTAACTCTTTAATGGCAAGTATTAAAAAAAGAAAATATCTATTTATTGTTTTAATATTAGTGCCTACAGAAATATATTTAATTTACATACTACAAACTTTGAATACCAAAAGGAGAACAGTTTAATTACATTCTGCACAGACTGGTAAGCGAATTGCAAATTAAAAGAATGTTAGGTGACTTGATAAAATCTTTTTTAACACGTTCACGGCGGCATGGGAGCGATCGCTCTCACGCGCAACCCCAATGCCATCCTGGTGGGTGCGATCGCTCCCAAGCTGCATTGCTTTACAATATGATTTATTTTTAAGCCAGGATCTGAGCTAGAAAACTGAACCTTCACACAGCACTGCGCAACAGTATTTAGTATTCTGTGACCACGCGGGTTTCCACTGGAAAGTGCTGCTGCCACGGTAGGCGTGACGATTTTAGTAACTATAAGTCAGTGCCTAGGCGGAGTTCGTTTGTGACTGTTATTATCGCTATTTATCACTGTTTTGGTGAGTTTTGTTTTTATTTCTCTCCTGACATATTGGCCCCGGAGGATCCAAACTTCATTTTGTCGATCGTTTCATTATAATAGGATAAAAGTCTCAAGTGAGTGTGGGTGCGATCGTACCCACAAAAATTAATGTTTTCTTGTATGTTCTAAAAAAGTTAAAATTAACATCCTAATAATTCATTATTAGTGTGTTTGAGTATAAAATGTCAATAAATAAATATATGCTTTGCATAAAAAACAGTAGCATTTGTTATTCAACCTAACACGAGCGCAATCCGAATGCCAGGTGCGGGTGGGTGTGATCGCTCCCACGGAAAAAGACGTCAATTTTCACACCTCAAGACGTGATGAAAGTAGTCAAAAACCCATTAGTGACATAATTACTTGCAAAGGTAAGATTTTAATGCCTGTTAAAATTTCAGGATGGCAGTAAATACTAAAAAACCGTGCCGCCGCGAACGTGTTACATTTTTTAAAGGAAGGACGTGGGATAATTAATGATATTCAAAAATTAATAAAGTTCAAGGATGTTAATTTTTTATATCGATAGAATATATTAAATTAAATTCGACAGATCGTATTTATTAATTAAGTAGACCGTCACCCCAGCCTGTGTAGCCTGTGAACGCCCAGACAGAAGACCAGAGTGCATGCCTTGGACAGGCCGTCGTCGCTGCAGAAGCACAAGTTGCAAGCCTCCTTGAAGTTGGCCCCAGGCTCGCACTGGGCCTGCACAGACGATACTATGAATGAAACATAAAAACGACGTTCTGCATCTTTGGGTTCGTGGGTTCTTTACGTTATTTCGGGATGACGTAATGCATCTTTACACCATATTACACAGAAACATATGTCTTTTGTTGTTTTTTGTTAACAGAAAAGTTCCTCTTTGTCGATAACAGCACGATAAACTGACCGTGCGCTTTTGATTTTTTAACGTGCACTTCTGATTAGAAACGCATGTAAATAAACAGGTGGTTGCAACAATGCTACGTCAAATGATTTTTTTTATACTATGAGTTAGATTTGAAGAATTGAGAAACTAAATGGTTTATTCAAGTAATATGTTATATGATTAGCAAATATTTGTTTTCTCTTTGTAGTATGATGTAAAATATAGTTCGTAGCTCGCCCGGTTAGTTTATTGCATTAGTATACAAATCCCGCTGGCGCCTCCTGTTCACGTGACAACTGTTATATGCTCGCCCAGTAACAGTACTTAGACTGTTAGACTTCGGAGGAATGAAAGCCCCCAAATGAATGAAGCACTGCCAGCCAGGCACGTCTCCCCAGGGATATTTTGCAGCTTACGGAAGAAAGGGCTTGTCATGATGGGAAAGGCATGATATGGTCAGTCACAGCCTCGCCCCGAAGGAAGAGAGATTTCCAACTCGTCCTCCAGGCTCTTCCGGGGACGACTCATCCTCTAATCTGAGACCTCCCACGCATCCCCAGACAAGGACCTTCACCTGGGAGCTCTCCCTGTTGTGAAGGCTCTCACCCAGGTCGGTTCGCCCTCAAGACTAGCAGACGCATAGAAGTTTGTCGGATAAGGGTCTCTCATCCCCTTCCAGAAGGACAAGCCAGGACGATCTCCCTCCAGGGCTTAGAATTGACTGGGTATCATAGATCCCGGAGGGATCAGAAGGACCCAAGGTGAAAAGGAAGCTGGTTAATCCGGACAGCCAATAGACTTACCAGAACAATGACAGCTTCTAATTACTGTAGCCATTGTCGACCTCTGTATTGGTATTGACCAGTCAGACAACCATCTATGGCCAGGTAACAGTACTTACTGGACTAGTAATGTAATATAATATTACATAAGGGAGAGAACTCCTTTATGTAAAAATGGAGTGGATAATCTTCTGACAAATCATCCAACTTATGAATGGGAAATTATAAAATCAGTACCACTATGAAATTCAGAAAATCTTCAACTATATTAGGTATTCAATATTTTCCACTGTTCTAAAAATTTTAAATTAACATAACGCATTTTTACGTCATAACGCATTTTTACGACATTATGGGATCCATTTAAAACCAAAAATATACTTTGAAATAAATTAACATTCATTTCCTAGATAAAAATACACCATAAAATTATGGTTAAAGAATAAAGAGATAAATCTTGTCAGCGTATTTTAAACTGAATTCCAAATAACATAAATTATGTAAGTAATTATATATCTATATTTACAGGCTAGCCCTTATTATTCTACAACTTAAAACGTTTGTCACTAAGAATTTCTGAATGTACGTACTCGGACTTTAATTCTTATAATACTTACAGCGAGTCCTCTTCATATGGCACCTTTGTAAGATCACGAAACAATCTAAGACTAATTTGCTCATACATATACTACAGTGTACTCTAGCAGTGATTAAGCATACCTTCCATGAAATATGAATTTGGCTTGGTTGTGTGCCAACATGCAATAAAATCTCATGTAAAAACCTAAGGAATTAAAAACAAAATCAAGAATTTTTTCAGGTTTGACTGGGTTAATAAATCACGAACCTTATTTTTTTGATAACCCTATGCTTTCTAGATTCTAAAGAAACAGGACAAAGAAAGAAAGAAATAAAGGAAAGAAAACAGTTTACCTTAGATTCTACAGTAGAAAGAAAGGTTTCAGCCGCTCTACATTGTTCTGTAAAAGAGTTTGAAGAAACGTAATTATTAAAAGACATATAACCCTAAAACTTCATTTCAGATTGGTCAATGTTTATTTTAAATTCAATTAGTAGGACAATCTCCATCGAATACTGAATTTCAACAAAGTGCATGTGTTATTATGTATAATGTTTCATAACTTGTTAGGTTAAAGAAACAACTGGAAAAATATTAAAATCTTATATTGGTAACCTTTAGAGTGTTGTTATTGGTTAACTATTCACATTGTTATAAACATCACATGCAATGCAATTCAAGATGTATGTGAATCTCTTTTTTTTTCTTTAAAAAACCTTAAGTGCCCGTCGCCAAGGGCCAATAGTCTGTGCGGCGATCTAAAGACAGCGAGGTACCGTAGAAGCAATAGTCACAGCATAGTAGAAGCAAGGCCAGCCGGAGGTGACCGCTCATGATGGAACAGGAGTTGCCCGCCGCGGGCGCCGCGCGCCGCTGGGATCGAACCAGCGACGTTTGAAACATGAAGCTAGCGCTTTACCTTTGAGCTACCGCCTCGGACAAATAAAGGGACAATTAAAGGGATTAAAACAGCTAATGAATAACAATGTGTTGTTAGATTGACTAACATCCCTTGCAAGAGCAATGAGTAAGAAACGTGCAATTCAGGCGGAAATAATACAATATTCATCAAGTTTTACAAACTTCCACTTAAGTCTAGACTCACCTGCAATGAGCACACACGTGATGAGACAGACAGAAAACCTAAACAAGTAGTTCATGGTGTCGAGGCGTCAGGGTAAAGAACTCATTAGGGGGGAATCGACGCTATCGAAGCGGGAAACGAGGCGGCTATCTCAGTAGTGCATCTGTCTGCCGATCACCGCATAATTAGTAGCGTGACTAATAGCAATTACGGAGGAATAACTTAACATATCTTACAGTCGTTAAAAAAAATCAGAATAATATCTTATGAAGTGAATTATTTTACTTTATTATTTAAATAACAATGTTGGTAGTTTTTTAGTTTTGTGAAAAAAAAATTATGGTACTTTCAATGAATAAAGATTAATGTATTATATTTTAACACATATTAATTTTTTAAACTCAACTTTTTATTTTACCCCGTGCATCCTAATGGAGAAAAAGTGAACTGTAACGTTCTCATCTCTCTTGCCGTCAGGTCTTAAGTAAAACATCAAAGAATAAAACTGAATAAAATCTAAATATCAATTTTGGTTGTTCTATTAGAAAAAAGTTGCAGAGGATTTATAAACATAACCAAATCTGGAAATTTTCATAATATGTGGTACAGTTATTAACTACTTCGTCTATTGAATTCTTAATTGTCGCAACTATGAAAATTTGACAAAAGCTTAGTATTACCTCGATCCTCAACAAGATCAACTTATATTTAAATTGAATTTTAGAAGTATTTATTTTCGCAATCGCTTAAGAAAAATCCAATTAATGGAGCTAATTAAACTGGCTTCTAGTGGATAAAGGGAAACTCGTTATTTTAGATTTCTTTAGTCGGTTTCAACTTGATAGGAACCGTGGCATGGATACGCCAATCTTATTTCATGTTTGTTACTATGATTATATTAAACCAGTTAAAGTAATTAATTTTAATACGCTCAGACTAAAACAAATAAAACACTTGTATAGAAATGTCTAATTAAAAGAGTGCCTACAGATCCACTCTGTACTGGTAATTAGATCGACTTCGTTGGATCGATTCGTTTGGTGTTTTATGAATACTTAAAAAACAAAAGTAGTAATGTATCAATGAAGTTATTCACTTAAACGTATAGGAGGGAAATTGAAAGGATTTTACCCGGTTACTAATTGAAGGAATCATAACCCCAAGTTCTATTGATTAATCCTAAACATCTCCGAGTTTATAAGATATCCCAGATCCCAACATAGTGCTTGGCTATAAACAACATGAATAATTAATTGAATAATTTTTAACAATGATTGTAAATAACAAAAAAATTATTTTTTGACCAGCAATCAAATGACTTGCAGCCTATAGTCTTGTAACTGCGCGGAAAACCTGATCAAATAAACTTATTTAACGTTTGGTATTCGGAGATATTCTGGTTCACTCTTTCCTAATGCTGAAAATTCCTTCAAATGAACATTCTTGAAAATATTTTTTCTCCGTAGACTAGAGAACCTCGATATACCGTAAATAAATTGGTAAGCTTCAATGATATTTTACTGAGTAAAATCTAATTTATTCAGTAAAATAAAATTCACGAAATAAGTTTCACGACCTTGTAAACTTGTAAATGAAAAAAAATTATGAATGTTTATATGCATATTAACCTTTAATTATTAACTGTCGGGAATCAAATTTGCTCCCAGATGTAATCAGGTACGAAAGAAATTTTAGTAAATGTTGGAAGTGGTATAAATCTAACTAAGAAAAATTAACATATTTTAGAATTTAATTTAGATTAATTAATTTAATTTAAAATTTTTAGAACAGTGGAAAATATTGAATACCTAATATAGTTGAAGATTTTCTGAATTCGATAGTGGTACTGATTTTATATTTTCCCATTCATAAGTTGGATGATTTGTCAGAAGATTATCCACTCCATTTTTACATAAAGGAGTTCTCTCCCTTATTTGTATAGCCCTAAACCAATGAATAAAATCAAATAACTTTAAAATTACCTAATATCCTACGATTTAATTTTCCTTTATTAACTACTACAGTAATGTAGTTATCTAGCATAAACCGTTTAAGCTATGTGATTAAATTATTTTATAAAACTTTGATTGGCATATTCAAGCACAAAATGATTGTTGACTCTAGAACCCTTTCCTCGTGATCGATATTAATCTACTTCGAAATTAATTTGACAAAAAATGCTAATCAAAGGAACCTAATATTTATTTCCTAATATATATAAGGAACCTATAGGTATTTCTGTAAGTTACGCATTTATATTTCACAGAGAGGAATTAAAAATCACAGGTTTGTAATAACTGCAATGACATATGTATTTCCTAATAAAGTTCAAATTAATAAAAATTGAAATAGTGCTTTAAAAAACTTAATCAGCTTTGGTATGTAATGATCGTATTGCAAGCATTTTCTTGCTTGATAAGTGTAGGCCAGAATATCTGCCGCGGTACAGAGGATCACGTTGTTTCCGAGACAACGCCGCGCTGTTTGTATAGGGCAACATCGCTCCTAGGCAAGGTTCCAGGTTGTTTATCAACGTTTGCAGGGAAGCTCAAACATAATGTTCAAATCTGTTGATTGTTACATGAATAACAATTGTAACAACCAATCAGTTACACCCTTCCCTTCCACTGGCTATTACACAGAGATAAAGCTTATTGTGGGAATCAAACAATAGCCTTTCATCATAAACGATGAATAAATACAGTCAAATAGATTAACAGACATACATTCGTTGTAATTAATATATTTCAGTTACATATAAAATGTGAACAACAATTTCATTATCATTGTGACCGTTTAATGAAATTTTTAATGCTAATGTGGCCCCGTTTCATTAACATTGGAATTTTAGACGAACTCTAGGGAGCCCTTGAGGATTTACAGGGAACTGAGTATCAGTTGCAACAGCTGTAAGGAGCCTAGCCTGAAAATGTCATGTTTTAACTCCTTATACAGTTTAGCGATTCGTACACAGACAAGAACTCAAATTTATTTATATATTAATTGGGAATTTCATAATTTCACCGATTTAAAGTAATAATGCTAATATGCTCATTAATATTTTATACTTTAAGCCTGCAAATATTTGTAAGCTACATAAACCTAGAACAGTGAAATATATATTACCTTCTCAGCCCCAAATAGAGAACTTGAAATACCAGAATTGCCAGGCTAACATGAGATCGTACTTTAGGTAATAATATACTCCATTCAGTGAGTGTGTAAAGTAAAGCCCCTCCCCTTAAATAACATTTGTATAGAAACGAACCAATCAGAGAAGAGGTTGTCCACATGATCCAAGGGATGGTTCACAGCCATTCCCTTAGTGATTTCAATTGAATGAATACTATATGATATGAATAATAAATAAAGCATGTGTGGATGCATTAATTTGTCTTATGAACAATTCATTTACTTATTGTAAAGCTCAAGTGCATTTTACTTTCACTGCAAACAAACATAACCATAATTGGCTTTGTCAACAGACATCCAGTTCCAGCTCCAGGTTTTACTAAAGCTCTTTGGAGTTCTGTAGCCATAACATCTGGTACTCATGTGAAAAGCCGAAAGCGCTCCTGCGTAAAAATGAATCAGTGCTGCCCGACGAAAGACCACACCTCACCTGTTGTATGTGACATCGGCTACTTGAAGGACATATAATGTATGGTTCGGTCTTAATATTTATGAAAGAGTAAAAGCTGTGTGGTATAGATAATTTGTTTCGCTAGGTGTTGCTGAAATGATGCAGCAGTAAAACGCTTGCAGGTTCATAGAACATCAAAATATACGAGTGCCAGGTGTACCGTTAGTCTTGGCTTAACCCTTGTAACAGAATAAATAAGGTTTAACAGGATCTTGGAGCATTGCAGGTAACATCAGGGATGTACATTTATAATGTAAACAAATCGGTCTCTTTTCTTGGGCCACGGATATCTTGTCTACTTCACTTGCTGTTCTGCTATTCTAGAGATGAAATATAATAATAATTATTATTATTGCATATTATTCATAAAACCTCCGATACTGACCTGTTGCGTCTATATCGATCTATGATTTGATTGTGGCTGGTTTACTAAAGTAATTAAATAAATAAGTATATATATATATATATATATATATATATAATTTACTATCTAAAATATGATTATTACATAATAATTAACTATGATAAACTAACTAACTGTGATAAATAGTTAGGTCTAATTTTAAACAATTATACCAACTCAGTTATGACGGTGTTATGACCTACGCTCTTATTTACATAAAAACTCTTAAATGTAGCATTAGATCGCTAAAAACTGTGATGCCTGATATATAGCTCTATTGTTACCGCCTTGTGGTGACAGGCCTGGCTTATTGAATAAACTTGATTACTAATTTCAACTAGCCAATTTATCCATAAACTTAAGATCGTTCTCTCATTTCCATTATTATTTCCAACTACACCGAAATACACAATGACATTGTAAATATCCTAGTTTAAAAGCTTCAATATTAACATTTGGACTATAGAAATGTTTATTACATGAGATTTTTGAGAGTATTATAGCCTATTCTTGCAATGTGGTAACTTTGAATGCTAAGCAAATAGTTTTCTTTCCCATGTTTAAATATGTATCAATTTATTCTGTTTCAGAAATAAATAAAAAGGTTCTCTTTTACTTAGAATTTGTTTTCATTATTTCCCGTTCAGCCTTCATTTTTAGCGAATTTCCTTTACAGGGAAGAAAATATTACGGTAGGTCTCATGGTAAATCTTTACGAAATTTGGTATAGACGTTTAAAGATCAATCAATTGGACCTCGTATGTTTAATCATTGTTCTATGTCCACTGGTTACCGAGATACTGAAAGTGAAAAACGCAGTGTACGTTGTCCCAATGTTAACCTCATAGGAACTAGGTAAAATTCTATACCTCGCTCAATTCTCAATATATCGTAATAAAACTTGGTCTGTGGCTTTATCACAATGATATCTAATGGATTTAGACTAAAATCCTCGAAATTTCCATTTTCATGGCAGCAAACCTGCATACTTATTCCTCATGTTATCCCTATGGAAATTAAAAAATTTTGTACACTCATTATTTCTTAACATATCTTGATAACGCTTGGTATAAACGGCTTCTTCTATAAAAAAAAATTGTTACGATCCACAAAGTATTGAATTAAAACCACCCAGTTTCAACACACCTGTTGCAGCAAACCTGCATACTCACTCCTATTACAAAAACATGTCATATCTCGTTACATTTGATGTAAATATATTTTTTGCATTTGAAATTCGCTAAGTATGCAGGTCTACTGCAACGAGGCTATTTTACCATGAGGAACGATTTCTCTTTAAATTAAAGAGGTTATTTTTTCTTTAATGTAATTTTTAGAGTAGGATTAGGATGGTTTGATTGGGAAAATAGTATATGAATTTGGTGAAACCAACGTTTTACATAGTAATTTACTATAAGCTATTCTAAGGTGATTTAATGTAATGAACTGATTGACTGGATCAGCAGGAAAAAATAGGCTTTTTAAGGCTTCTTCCTCTTTTGATTACAACCTTATTTTCGTCGTATATTGGCTTCGTAAGTTTATTAACTTTTACTTTTTACCTTAATCTTTTAAGTAAAGTAAACAGTTCAAGAGTTTATTAATTTTTTGACGCCTTTTCTATTGGATTTCATTTAAAACTTTCAGGCTTCGATTAAACTTTTAACTGAAAAAAACTGAACATGTTTAAAGGATTTTACAACTTTTTACAACTATTTGATCACGTCTAAACCTTTCTCCTTGAAATTAGCCATTTAAGTAGATAATTTGTTGGAGTAAACTATTCTTGGAGAAAAAGAAATTAGACCATTAAAATCAGATCTCTCTTATTCTTATAATGAAAAACTTTTTAAACACTTTATTTTTATAATAAGAAATAACCTGCCTGTCACCTGTCTAATGAGCAACAGGAAAAGGTCAAATATAAACATGATTAAAAACACAAGAAGTTAGAACGCAATTTTGCAATATTAAAATTAATCGTTTTTAATGAAAATATTATTATCTAATTGATGAATCTGTAGCATTTGAAAGGAAATTGAATTGTCAAATATAATAATAAACTATAAAAAATAATAGAAGTCATAAATTTAATCTCCTTTGCAAAAGACCGTTTTGACGTTTATGTGTTTGGCAAGATTTATGACTATCGCACGTTAGAAAAATACTTCTAGTTGTCATTATTGGTGATAGAGGTATGATTTCTTGAATTGATGATTATAATTCTTAGATATATTCATCTTTTGTAATTTCTTATTTTGTGTATTTGGTTTTAAGTTGTATACCTTTCATATCTTTTAATATATAGATAGGCAAGTATGATTTTGCAATTCTTTTCTCTTAGGTTATGTGCATCATGCATCAATTTCATCATAATTTACATTAATTTTAAAGTAATTTTGATAAATAAATTTGAAATAAAAAATAACATGGGCCTTAATAGGTGTTATATTAGCGAAATAACATCAAAATCACGATACGTCAAAAGTATTTGGGTAATTCATTCGTAATATATCATTCAGTTTGGTGATATATATTACAATTCATATAACAATTAATTGTACTTAAAATATGGATTTGATTACATAGATGAACATAAATGAAGAATAATTACAAAGTGAAAAAGAGGCATCATGATATTAATTTAGATCTACCTGCGAAAGCAAATAAGAAAGAAAGAAAGAAAGATTATATAGTAAAAAAGTATAGTTGATTACATTATTATACATTAAATATAGAAATCATTAATAAATTATAAGGATAAGCTCCAATTATAATATATATATTTTTTTAACTAGAAATATATATATAAGTGTTTGACACTCATACAAAATCTTCCAGAAATTATCGTTCACTATAATTTCTTAAGAAAAAAAACAAGTTGTTAATAATACCTATAGTTACTTAAGAATAGTTTGTATATCGGCTTTACCTAAATTTGCGTCTGAAATCTATATTTTTACTCCTCTATCACGAGCGTCAGATGACTTTGACGTTTTGGAACCTTTTGTGACTGAAGTAAGTATTTTTTTAAATTTGTTTTAACTAGACTATAAGGAGTCTTTTTAAATAGACTATAGATATTAAACTTCTACAATAGGGGTTTTATAGGGCCTTAAAATGTGTTACTCTAAACGCTTAGCGACACAAACAATTTATCATCGGTAAATAAGTATTTTAGAAAAGGAAACAACTATGGCACAGTTTTTACTTTATGATACAGTTCTCTTTACTGCACAGTGTTTCATAAATGCAACTTCGTGTAGACAAAATTTAAGTGTTTTCGCTATAAATAGCAAATAAATATTAAAACCCCCCAATTTTCTATTCGTTTTTAGCAACTGATCACTAATTGAAAGATTTTGGGATGCGTAAAACCTATTGTCGGAAAAATATCTATAATTATTAAAAAACAGGATTTTTGTGAACAAATTATTGTAATTTGCAAAATATTACGAAATATTGTTTGTGGAGGTCAGGGTCACTAGACAGCATTGATAGTTCTGTTTTCTGGGCGAGCATGGTAATTACCCCGCGAGTTGGAAGAGAATGCGTAACTGCGAGCACGGTAAACCTTACCGGGCGAATTAATATTAAATTAATATTTCCTCTTACTATAAAGGAAACAAACATATTTTTATTGTTGTTTTTGGCGGTATGAGAAATCTTATTAAATTTTAAACTGAAGGACCACCTCATTTCATATAAAACAAATGAGGAACATAACAGATAGAAATGAGTTATAAGATTACCTATATTATTAAGGTAATTGAAATAAAGAATAATTCTCGTCATTATTGGTACATTACAATGACTAATTCATTGGGTGATAGAACAAAAGGGAAATATATTAAACAAACATTATTTTTGAAATGTTGACATGATAAGAGTTTTGAGAATTGTTTATAACACAACATACATATATATATAGTTCATTTTAAATATAGTTCAACACAAAGTTCATTAATGAATTGGAGTGGACTCACCCAGGGTTAATACCAGTTTCAGAAAATTCTTCAAATTCATTAGGTATTTTCGATTCCATATTATTTTGTAGCAATCTGGAGTGTTCCATAGTATCTTTTCTTCATTTTTTCACCACACACACAACACTTTTAATTATCATGTCAACCGGGGAAAAACATAAAATAAAAGGAACAGATGATAGCATCATTTATAATGTAATTTTGTTAAACAGGGATTCTAGAAAATAGAATAAGGGCTTCAGGAAAAAACAGAGAAAATTAATGTATATTATAATAAAGGAAAGTAAAAATTAAAAAAAAACTATAACAATGTGATGGCCAAAGCTCAATGTGTCTCAACAATTGTTGATAGAAATAGTTGTTTCTTTAATCAGAAGATACTTTTTGCATAAGCCACTAAGCTTCTAAATTATTCAAACATATCCTAAAATAAAAGTACTTTCGACTTAACATTGTTTCAGTCAGCTCTATGTGCTTCTAATAGGTTGAGTACGGTTTATAAACAGAAATGCGGATAAAATGTATCGTGCAGTTATTGGCAAAGAGTGACTTTCCTACCTACAGTAAGGGGCAAAAAACAGGTGTTTACATATAGCAAAGAGCCTAATATAAAATAACATTAAATCGCTGTTTTGGGGGGTTTTCGCTAGTAAGTCTCCATCTAGTAGGTATAAGCAAACGGAATATAACTTTTGAAAGTAGCGAGGCTGCACGGCACAGGTTTTATGCTTTGTATAAAACCATAAAACCTATATAGACTAGAGATCTGTCTCACAAGTTGCCTTCGCGTTGAATAACGCTTTATAATTTGACAGAATCTAGCCACCTAAAAGAAAATTCATGTAAAATGATATCCGAAGATTACATGGAACATTGCCGCGTTTATGCATTGCTATTAATTACTTGTGATTGTTTCAATGACGAAATGAATCACATATTAAAAAAATAACTTTAATAAATTATGTTTTTCTTTTTATTCTTCAGCAAATCAGGTAGTTTAAGCAATGGGCCGAATGAATAGTATGCATTTGGCTCAGTTATTATTTTTCTAACTCTAAAATGAAGTTTTACCGTAGATGATCTTTCCTTACTTCATAATATCCATACGGCTTATTGTTGAGCGACCAAAGAATAATGTAGACTGTAAATTGGCTATTTAGCGTCACAGTTGAAGCCGGCCGGCCGTGCTGATGGGACCCACAGGCGCACTGGCCAAGGCGCGGCGCGGCGCGCGGCCACTGCAACGCTACCGCCGTGGCGCCGGGCGTCGCCCAGTCAGTCACAATTACAATCTTCGATATATGGAATTGTCAGTGAGACAATGAAATAAAAATAAGAAAATAACTATTAGTAATCGCGGGTTTAAATAGAGGATGACATTTTTTAGACGAACCAACAAGAACAGCTGTTTAGATTTGTAATTGAAAATGTACAGCTATTTTGAGTTTAGTTTCATTATTTTAACAAATTGTACAATCTAAATTTAGCTGTAAAAACACTAGGCCTATTTTCATGTTTTCAACTGAAAATATTACTTTGTAGGGCAGCAAAAATAAATAATTGTAGATTTTAATTTGTTACACATTTTACGTTGTTAACTGGATTTTCTCTTTGTGATATTTAATCAACAAGTAATTATAAATGCTAGTAATCTGCAAACTGTTAAATAAAAAAATTTTGGGAGTAAAATAATGAAATATTTTGACACATTCAAAAAATAAATTTTAATTGAGCAACAGCATCCGCGCCAGTTTGTTACGTGGGCTGACGGGAATTGAAGAATCTAACCGCTCACTTTTGAGGCTGACTGTAGAATAAACGAGGCGTTTTCGAGAGGATTTTAAATAGGAAATGGTTTATTTATGTAATTTTAGACAAATTTCTCACATATGAAAATTGCCTGACCAAATAATAAAAATTTCTAAGCAGGTGAACTTTTTCATGTAAAAAAAAAAACTAAAATTTGGTAGTCTTCGATTTTGATTTTTGAATCTACTTATAATTAACTTCATCATCCAAGTTTAGTGTCGTTGGCCAGGTTATATTGTTTTCTTTATTAGTGCAAAGTTTCAGAATTTTATCTTAACTCTTTTTAATCGTGCAGTGTTATTGAAGCGCTGCGAATTAAATTTCGCGCTAGTGGTGCACGCGGCGATTCGGCCGGTGGTAGGCCCACCTATGTTCAGAATCAGAATCAGAATCATTTTACTGTCTTTTTCTTTACAGATTGGACAAAATCAATAAATAAAAATGTACATAAAAGTTGATTATCCTACTACATTCGCACAAAAATAAATACAGACATTTAAACATAGGCACATACACGGTTCATTACTAACCAAAATTTACCTAACAAGTTTTCTACTATTCATCTTGTATAATGAGGTTAAAAATTCATTTACAGTATAAAATTCTTGAGTGATGAGCCATTTTGAGATTTTTTTATTATATTGCTTATAATTTAACGTTCTCCATGCAACTGATTTTCCAATCTTACAGCTGGTAAAACTTAATTTTTGGCATGCCTTGTATAATAATTGTGTACATCTGTAAAATTAATAAATATGATACATTTCTTTCATATAAATCAAATTTTGGAAAATGAAAATGAAAAGGAACAGTCATATCCAAACATATTCACAAGGCTTTTTTCTGTCATAGAAAAACCCTGACTGCGCCAACACTCTTACCCCACAACATATTAGCATACAATAAATGAGAGTGGAAAAAGCTAAAATATGCTACTTTTACTAGATTATCGCTTACACAGCTCTTTAATTTCCTCAGTAAACAAAGACTATTGATAATTTTGATATCAAATTATTAGTATCATCATCCCAAATAAGTTTTTGATCCAAAGTACTTAAGTACTAAAGTACCTTAACCGTTCTTGGGCATTCTACTTCAACATTCCTCAAAGAAAATATTATTTTTTATGTCTTTGTTTCATTGACTCTTAATAAATTACATTCAAACCATAAAGTAGCATTACCTTCAACTTTAACAGTGTTGCTTAAGACATTAGCTAAACATTTGTCCTTAACAATCAAGGAAGTATAGTCTGCATATGGTATTGTATTACAATTTACATTGATTGGCAAATCATTAGTATAAATCACAAACAATAGAGGTACAAGGCCTCATGTTTAGTGAAGAAGTGGCTTCAAGTACCACTTCTCCTACTAATACCACTGCACCGTGTATTGTGTACAGTGAATGCAAGTCTGTTATTCTTTGGTCGCTATTATTAACTGACTATATTTTATTTTTTCTAACTTTAAAATAATTTTTAGAGTTTGTTTTTATTTTAACTCATCAGTAAAAAAAGCTTAAGTAGTATGCACATGGAGTCAGTATTTATTTCAAACTCTAAAATGAAGTTTTATTGTAGATGATCTTCACTTACTTCTTCATAGCTGCTGTCTCCTTTTTGAGTCTGATCAATGTAAGTATGTCAAGGGTATTTGCCGAGCCAACCATAACTGAATTTTGTTTTCTCCATTGAAATCAGCCTGCACGTTCAACCTGCTAAATTCTTGTGGTTTTATTTTTAAAAATCTTACTCCTTTTTTACATTTAAAATAAAAATGAAAATCGAATATACAGGGTGTATCCGAAATACACCGTAAAACTTTGGGATATTGTTCCTGAGGTCAAAACAAATAAAAAATGTCCTGTAAGTATATATCCTATCTCGCTCCGTTTTCCGTCTGTCGGTCTGAACGTGTTTTTACATGATCAATCCTAACTTTTTAACTACTAGAGGTACCAACTTCAAAATTGGTACACATATCGCTTATGTTCAAGTAAAATGTCATAACTCAAAATTTTTCAAATTTCTGATTACTACAGGAAAATGTCAGTTAATGGTCATATTTTTCTGTAAAAAATCGTCACAACTGTAATTATAAATATAACCACGCAGATATCACTTATGTCGATTTTTCAAGAGGGGATTTTCAAATGATCTATTGAAAAACGTCACTATCCTAAATGAGCAGTTGGTTTTCAAAGCGTGTTAAGGAAATGCCCTTTTTTATTTGTGGAAAAGAGTCACATTTCGACTTGAGCCATTTTAGGTGATACATTTTTCTTCCAAACATAGGAAAGAAAAGTTTCATGAAAAGTGTCACATTTTTAGTTATGACATTTTTCCATACAAGAAGTACATCTTTTCTTTCCTCTGTTTTTGAATTATTTTCAGATGTGCCGTTTTCTACTCAAGAATTAACTTGTTTCATATTTATTGCCATGTTGATAGATCCGCTTCCTGTTTTAACTAAATTTTTACTGTATTTTGAATTTTGGTTACAGTTTAGACTTGGATATTTAATAAAAAACTTAACTCTTGTTTGAATCAATCTGCCAGGCATTCTTGTACCTTTCATTTAAATAGCAAAGAAAACATTGTGCACCCAAAATATCTGTATGAGTAATAATGCTTGAAAACCTTTTTCAATGATTATTTAACTCATTTAAGGCAGAAATGCATATGGGAAAAGAGTAGTTGTTAAGTTTTTTAATGTATTTAACTAAAACGGCAAAAAATTTAAATATTTAAACTTGTTCAATAAACCATCTTTATGATGAAAGCTTTAAGAATCGGGATTGACTTGGATAAAAATGTGCATGTACCAATGAAATTATTATTAAAATAGTTAACAACGTCCTCAACATAATCATTAGACTTCAGCTTGGTTATCCCAATCAAATAAAACCATTACTAATTAGGTAAATATTACAAAATGCCATTAAAAGAGAGGGAAAAAGGTTACGGTTGTACTAAAAAGGTTACTCCTATGTTTGTGTATCACAGAAAAAAAAAATGGAGAACCCATCATATCGAATTTTATGAAAGGATCAATTAATTTTGTGCAAGATTTCCCCAAAAAATATTTTTCATTATTTTTAGCAATTTTGTTTATTTGCACATAACTGACTCAACTAAAAAAAATACATTAAATATAATCTAGAAAAACCTCATAACTCTAAACTTATACAAAAATTGATACTACCTATAAACTTTTATGAGTTTTAATTGCAACTATTCCCTGACTATAAACAAATGCATTGCCAAACATTCAACGAGTTTGACAAAATAACAAGCATCCTGCAAGCTACTAAACTTATTGAAAACTTTGAAACGCTCTCCTGTAAAATTTGATATTTTTGACTTGTGACGTTTTTCTTGTGCATGAGCGATATGTTGGCTAATAGGACCTATCTTTGTGCTGAGTATCAAGTTTCTGCTTTTTACCATTCCAAAATGGCGGCCATTTTAATTTTTCAAAGCTTAATAAATCAGAAACTATTAACTTTTATAAAAAATAATAAGAGACAAAAAGGTTCGAAATTTAATTTCCTTTATGAAAATGTACAATTTTAACAGGGTCATAACTCTAATAACGGAGAAAATTCAATTTTTATAAAGTTACAACTTGCTAAATTGTTAAATTTATCCAAATTTACCGTTAAAACTTCAGAAAAATTAATTTTTATCCGTTATTTGTGTTATGACTTTATTAAAATTATACATTTCCTGAAAGGAAATTAAATTTTGCACCTTTTTTGTCACCTGTTATTTTTCATGAAATTTCCTGAGTTATTAAGCTTTGAAAAATTAAAACGGCCGCCATTTAAAATGGTAAGAAGTAGAAACTTGATACTTAGCAAAAAGATAGGTCCTATTAGCCAACATATGGGTATCAAGTTTGAAGTTGGTACCTCTAGTTAAAAATTTATGATGGTAGTTAAAAATTTATGATTGATCATGAAAAAAAAACACGTTCAGACCGACAGACGGAAAACGGAGCGAGATAGGAGATATACTTTTAGGACATTTTTTATTTGTTTTGACCTTAGGAACAATATCCCAAAGTTTTTCGGTGTATTTCGGATACACTCTGTATAATTAAATACCCCAATAATCAAGCATGCCGTAACAGAGGTATTTAAAAAAATTAATCCCTAATCAGTATTTAGAAAAGGTTATGCAAAATAACGTTGGAAGTGTTTTATTATACTTTTTATTATACATGTTTTATTATACATATGCAAAATAATGTTGTAAACTCTTAATCACTCAAAATGTAGAAAAAACTAAAAGTTATCATGGTCTCGGGCTTAGGTCTTACCATGAGACCTACGGTAATAGCTTCTTCCCTATAGGGGAAATTCGCTAAAACTACTAAAAATTGTAATCATGAAACATATTTTTTGATATACTATATGAAAACTGTTGTTTCCAGGTAAGCGTTGTGGACTTAAGTTATGATTGCTCTTCTAAGCTAAAATAGTATATTTTATCGCAAGGGATGAAAATGACTTATTCCTATGAAGTCAATTTTTCAATGTTTTATTTTAAGAATGTTGGTGAGACGAAAAACAATAGTATTTGCTTATACAATATACCATGCTTCGTTATACCTCTCAATATATTAGGCGAATTACTTATACTTGGATTTTAGTTTTGTTTACAACTAAAAGTTTACTAATCAAACTAGTCTCCCATTTCTTTTATGCTAGTTAAAAAAATCAAAAACAACAAAAATGGCCATTAGATAGAGGCTAGTACAACTTACTATTTGCTCTTGTATGTTGTAGGCCTGTGTCACGTTTGAATTTTAAGTCAGAATAATATGAAAATTCAAACAGCTAC
The DNA here is from genome assembly GCA_035578135.1 of Flexamia atlantica. Lineage (NCBI taxonomy): Eukaryota > Metazoa > Arthropoda > Insecta > Hemiptera > Cicadellidae > Flexamia > Flexamia atlantica. Next base: position 30,958,604 of record JAQJVK010000001.1, read on the forward strand.
AATCCCATCATCAGCTGACTGTTTTCTTCCCGATGGCGGGAAAGAGCTTCTTTCGACCCGCAATGCATGCAATGAAAATTGCCGTTTTCACAGTGTTGTAGACAAAAAGATGGTATTTATGGTTTTCGCCCCAGGATGAAAAAAAACATTGTTAATGCCACTTTTAATAGTTTTCATCAGTTGACACTAGTTATCTTTGATGCATATGAATCATGCACAGAACTTATAAGGGGTTGTCCAAAAAACCTTTAAGTTTTTATTTTGCTACAACTCAACTATTTTGGTTTGCTAGAGGAGTAATTTTTGTGTATTCTTTAATGCCTTTTTTGGTAACAGGGAAGGTTTAAAATATTCAGGTTTCCTGATGGACTCAGCATACAATGTTTCAAGTTATTGTGTAAGTTTAACTCATCAATTGCTTAGGACTAAAAACCTGATAGTTTATCAAAATATAACGTGGGGTATAATGATGACTTGATTTAAATTAAACGGTTAAAACACTTATATGGAGTTTGTTATCCTTAGGGTGAAGCTCCCCGACATCCATTCAAGTTTCCAATATTTTTTGGAAACTCGCCATGAACATTGGAATTGCAGAAATGTCATTACCGATGCTGGTTTTCAAATCTGAAATAGTTTGAGATTTCGTAGCAAACATCTTGCTCTTCATGCAAATCTTCAACGCAACTCACGTGTTATTTGGTCCGGAGACCGCGCAGGCCTTCAACCATGGGGCAGGCTAAGGAACATCACAAGTTTTTACAAAACGTTGTGTAGAACTCACACATTAATTTTAATTAAATGTAGTTTCTATCAGGAAAACTGAATAGTTTTAACTAACGGTATTTTAACAAAATGGTATTAAATAAGGAATCATTCATCTAATCTCAACTCTGACTCTGAATTTAAACATGAATTGTAATAAAAGTTTTATAATATTTTTCTTTAATATATTTTTGCGATATGACGAAAATATAGTTACCTCTTAACCCTAAAATAGCTTTTCGATCCTCACTTTTCCGACTGGGGTGCTAATCGTGTCGCAAATTATCACTTTAGCACCTAATGAATAACATACTAATAAGTAGTCAACAAACATGTAAAAATATTGTATTTCAGAGAGTGGGCCCACAGGAAGTTATCGAGTCCCGGGCGCAGAGAGTCAGTCCAGAGAAATCCAATGTTTCCACATCGCAAGGTGCAAGTGAGGTCCTTGGACTGGGATTGCAGGAAGTCAATCCAAAGGAAGCCAACGAGTCCAGGTCGCAAAGTGCTGGTCAGGAGGGAGTCGTCGGGCTAGGAGTGCAGGAAGTCAATCCAAAGGAAGCCAACGAGTCTAGGTCGCAAAGTGCTGGTCAGGAGGGAGTCGTCGGGCTAGGAGTGCAGGAAGTCAATCCAAAGGAAGCCAACGAGTCTAGGTCGCAAAGTGCTGGTCAGGAGGGAGTCGTCGGGCTAGGAGTGCAGGGAGTCAATCCAAAGGAAGGCAACAAGACCGTTGGATCTCGTTCGTTCCAGTACGTCTCTGTTAACACTGGTATTTATAATAATGTGAGTACAACTTTTATTTATATTTAATCAAGCTTCTTTTGTGCGTTGAGGCTTCGGGCTAACTGTTTGATTACTTTAGTTTAATGTATAAGTATCTGCTTTTGTGCGAGTTTTGATGCAAAATAAAAGAGGCACGAATAAAATGTTGCATGACATCGGTTGTGAACAAGCCCGTCCGTGTATGGTTCTAAGCATTTTAAGTTTTCAAATTGTCAGAAATTGTTGTTTCCTTTTTAATTTGTAATAGTCTTGTGTTAAAAAACTGCTACAGGTTTATATTTTTGTTGATGGCCAAGTAATAAAAGGTAATGCTTACAAACTGTATATATTGAAACCAGATAAATAGTTAATCAATCACGCCCGATCAAGGAATTAATAATACTCATCGAAAGTATTTAAAGTTAGAGAGATGTTCATTAGAGACAGTTTTGAATATAGCCGTAGCTGTGTCTACTATTTAAATTTTGCAACAGAACCCCATCATATTGAAATTCGCTTTTTAACCCTAGTTATATATAATGTACTTTGTGTTCCAGTTTTTTAGGGCGATGTAGTATCGTGTTTTCGCTAATTTTCTTGTTCACCTAAATGATCCACAAAAGGTTAACATGATTTGACATTTTCTTGCTCTCTATAAAATTCTACAATAGTACGTGAGGTTAGCGCAAATTTTCACCAAACCTTGCACTCTTTGATACAGCTTAGCCACTTGATATGTGTATAAAAGATACCAGGAGAAGTATTTTTGTCCGAAGAACCAACCTTGAATTCGTGTAGAACACCCCCATATCAGCCATTACACTCATAAATTACTCTATAGCTCCGATAATAGGTATAGTATTCCGATCTCGATAAACCTTTTATTGTTTGAAAGATAATTATAAAATAAAACTTTTTTGTATTTAACATTTTTTTCTAAACTTAATAGTTTTCATTGTATACTTGAAAAACGAGATTTTTCATATAATTCGATGAGGAAGTCTTAATTTCTCAATAAACTGCATTTTGAGGGGCTCAACAAGGCTGTGGCTAAATGTAGAATATTCTCTAGGTTGAAAACCTACACGCACAGAAATTTTATTCCAATTGGTCAACTATTATCAGAATAATGGCTTCAAAAAGATATGCGCGCAGGCCATTTTCCGAGTTAACCTAGTTTTTTCGGTATTTTATGGAGTAAAAAACTATTATTGAGGTAAATCCTGAATAAAAACGAAGAAAAATAACTAAATAACCGAGAAAATCGATAGTATAATTCGATGTTTTCATCCATTTTGAAGGTCCAAAAGAAGTTTTTGGTCACCCCATGTTAAGCACAGGGCAAAAGGACAGGATCTGACTTTTTTCGTTAAAAATACTATATCCGTCGACAGAAATGAATAAAAATTCATGAACATATTTAGTATAAACATTTACACGATATAACATTAAAAAATCTTAGATAAATAATCGCTAAACAGAATTTATACGTGTTTTAACATTATTTTTAGTGTTAAAATTAAGCTCTGCTGCTAGCGTCCCCTGTGAGAAAATAATCGCAACTTAGTATTTAGTAGTAAAATTGAGCCTTACCCCCAAATACTACCACCTAGAGCCTTACCGCCAAAAGGGGGCGCCCTAAAAAGGGCACTCACTTTTGGAATTTAGCGTAAGCGAGCCTAGCGCCAAATTTGCTTGATTGCGAGCACTGGAACAAATCTCTTTAATTAAACTGCTGAAAATAACTTTTTCCTCCGCCTACTATCTATAGTCGTCTTTTAGTCCCGGAAATAGAATACTAAAGTACTAGTTTATACTCCATGGGATTTACTTACTTACTTTTAGTCCCACGGGACTAAAAGTAATCTACTTTTAGTCCCATCTCATAAGAAATACATGGGAAGAAATCCGGCAACGCCGCGGTGGACAGTGAGAAAATATGGCAACACTGTCGATTTCAATTTATTTCTCTATGTTGAAGAGAGTGTCACAGCATCTGAGCGTCCGTTTCCGTTGTTTACAGGACAGCGTATCCATTCTGAGATTGCTGAAGTTTAGGCTATATTCATGCATATTTGTGAACAAGTAAGTTAGGCCTAGAGTATTTTTAAAGAAGAGTGTAAATAAAATGGTTAAAATTAAAGCCTAAATACCTTGCATTACTTATTTATATAGGCTATCTGATTTTAATGCAGTTTGTTGAAGCAAAGGATCATCTGTAGGTCAAGTTACAGTGTTATACCTAGTTATTGTTAATGGTGTAGGTGGAGGGAAAATTTTGTGTGCATCACAGGACTAAAGTACTTTAGTCCCTAGATGCACAAATAACTATTTATGTTATATCTTTACGATATTTTTGCTGAACATATTCAAGACTTTAAAACATTATTTTCATAATTAATATGCTTTTTTAATTGAAGGGATTCGGCGAAGCTCTCTCAAATACGTGTGGTTAGCGTGTGGTTAGCACCAGCCACGCTTGCGCCGAATTCCACAGGGGGCGCTGGCAGCGAGGCTTAATTTTACCACTAAAATTCATTTTAAAACATGAAATTAAACATGAAATTCTGTTTGGCGATTATGTGTCTAAGATTTTTTATATTTATTTTTATATTATATCGTTTAAATGTTTATGTTAAATAGTTCATGAATTTTTATTCATTTCTATCGACGGATAAAGTATTTATTACGAAAAATATCAGAGCCTGTCCTTTTGCCCTACGCTTAACAATGGGCGACCAAAAACTTCTTTTGGACCTTTAAAATGGATGAAAACATTGAATTATACAATTATGATTAATTTTTCTAGGTCGTTTAGTTATTTTACTTCGTTTTTAATCAGGTTTCACCTCAATAAATTTTCTTTACTTTATAAAATACCGGAAAAAATAGGCTAACTCGGAAAATGGCGTGTGCGTATATCTTTTTGAGGCACTTATTCTGATAATAGTCGACCAATTGGAATAACATTTCTGTCCGAATAAATTTTCAACCTAGAGAATATTCTACATTTAGCTACAGCCTTGTTGAGCCCCTCAAAACGCATTTTATTGAGGAATTAGATTTTTTCATGGAATTATATGGAAAATTTCGATTTTCAAATGTACAATGAAAACTATTAAATTTAGAAAAAATGTTAAATACAAATAAAGTTTTATTTTGAAATTATCTTTCAAACAAAAAAAGGTTTATCAAGATCGGAATACTATTACCGGAGTTATAGAGCAATAATTTATTAATGTAATGGCGGCCATTTTTAATGGCTGATATGGGGGTGTTCCACACGAATTCAAGGTTGGTTCTTCTGACAAAAATACTTCTACTGGTATCTTTTATACACATACCAAGTGGCTAAGCTGTATCAAAAAGTGCAAGGTTCTTACGCTAAGCACACGTACCTCTGGTAAGATGGAAACCTAAACGTTATTTTAACGGTCTTGATATTATTCAGGAAAACTTTATTTTCAAACTTGCTTCAACGTTTTTTATGCTGAATGTTTCTCTCAGCTAAATTCAATATTTTTTTTGTTGAAAAGAGCGAAATCTAGTAAAATTTAGTATTTTGTTTCGCTATGGAAAGTCAATGATATCCTATAAATGTATTAATTTTTAGGTAAAAATATTTAATAGAAATACTGAGAAATTAAAAACTATTTCTACTTAATTATAATGGAAAACAAACGAATGCAAGGCTTATGTTTACAAACATTTATTTTTCTTTTGGATTAAGGATTTATTTACCGATGTTTCTCAGGGTCCCGCCTGAGTGTATTCGGAAAAAAGTTATAATTCTTTAAGTTGTTATTGTACATGAAAAATGTTAAAAAAATTATAACCCTCATTTTCAGTCTGTCCGTCTGCATGTGGTTTTTACAATAATCTATGTATAAAGCCCAAACTACCTGTAACTTTTGAGAACATCATAAGTCCGTTACCCATTAACCTTATACTTGAATGAAAGGTCTTGGTGAGAAATTTTAGTTTTCAGATCAAAGTAACAACGGTAAATATAAACAAACTAAGAGAACAAATATAAAGAAAAAGGCTGAACAGCTGTTGCATTTTTTAATTCTTTGTTTACCAGCGAAGCGAGACACCATCAGCTGATAAGACATTTTAATTTTAGCATTGGACTTACGGTTGGCCGGGCTGTGTCGTTTAACTAGGATATTGCGGATATTGCTATACGATATTGCGTTATCGTTCCCGGCGCGAGAAATAAATTCCAAGCTACCCTCTAAGAGTACAAACTACTTTCCTAGAATTTTATCGTTTGAAAATTACGAAGATCTGAACACCACTTATTCTGAAAACGCTTCAAAGATTTTCAAGCATCAAAAAGAAATAATGGTATAACCAGTGCGCATAATACATATTTGGTTGCCTGAAAAAAAACAGGTTATACGGTATCCGCCGCCGCCTCCACCACCACCACCACCACCACCACTACCACCACCACCACCACTACCACCACCACCGCCACCACCACCACCACCGCCGCCGCCGCCGCCGCCGCCGCCTCCACCGCCACCACCACCACCACCACCACCGCCGCCGCCGCCGCCACCACCACCACCACCACCACCTCCTCCAATGTCACCAGTGAGTACAGATATTGAAAATGAACCTGAGGACATCGCAAGGACATAACATGTAAGAACATTTTATGTTCGCCTCTTACGTCGTCGTTTCTCTAACGTCGTCGTTTGTAAGAGACGGAACATAACAGGTGATTATTTCAAGGTAAGGGAATGCCTCTGGTATTTCCCTACAGCCTTGACGATCAATTTCTCATGACTCATAACAAACTTTTGCAATAAATTTGCCTCCAACAGAATTTTTTGATAATGGCAACCTATAAATCTCAGGGTGGTGTAGATTTGAAAGAATTTTTGACGTGCTTTTAGTCATTTTTAGGTGTTCAAATAACTTCGGAACACGATTTTGGGTTTCACATTTTGCAAATTGTCTAGGGTGTTTACCCCTGGATCACCCCCCACTAGGAGGGGTTAACTTTTATTTCCTGTTTTACTGAAGCTGTAAAACTTACCTCGGGCAAAATTCTCTATCAATGAAGAAAGTTTTTTGTCTTAGGATTTATTATACCGTATTGACATTATAATATCACCTCCAACTGAACGGCCCTTTTTGTTCTAATACTCATTAATTTTTCCCCTTTTGCCCATCTGCTCAGTCGTACAGAAATGTTTACTGAAATCATTAATCTCTCCCTTAATCTTGGAAAATTGATACGAGTGCACACGCAGAAATCTGGCATGCATGAGTGAGCGAATTAAAATTTTAGGGCTTATATTTTTAGGAACAAAACCTAGAATATATCACTTACAACACTCAAAGTATATTTAAACTTACAATTTACCTGAGTACGAGAAGGAAGGTAAACAGTATATTACAGATTTAAGATACAAGGCGGTGCTTCATGCCTCGCCGAATCGACACAGGTGTTCCAACTTATTCCCCCGTTCACCTGCCAATCAAATCTTAAAAAAAAAATATGTCTACCAGATATTAATAAGGTTTTATTGAACAATTTGAACGGATCGTGCTGCTGGCATCTGGGTGGCTCAACAGAAAAGTTATTATGTTCCCAAAGACCCATCGTGGGAATCTGGCCAGTTCTAAATAATATTTGCCAAAAACTAGAAAAACTATTGAATTCCAAATATTTGTTGTGAAAAGGTTTTTTATTATTCTAGGTTACGTATCTTTCAGTCAAACAGTTATACATAGTTTAACATTTTTTGTCAGGAGACAAAAGAATAATGAATAAGGTGTTTTAATTAAAAATCTTTATTAGAATAGAATATTTTTCATTCCTATTCATAGTACTGACGAAAAAATGTTTTTCCAGTCCCAGGATCAGTACCTGCCATGGGTAAGTAGACGGGTATTCACTGGGTAAGTATTACGCATTGTACCATTTACAGACTCATTGACATTTAGTACGGTGCAATTAGACCTAAACCTGGACATCCAAAAAAAAAAGTTTCTAACCAGCGCCAATTTGTTCAATACACCTCCCCCAATATGTAAACAAAAGTTACACTGATTTGAGCGTCGCGTTTGGGTGGGAGGTGGGAAGGGCTTAATAGAGGGGGAAACGTATTTTTTTGACATTTTAGCAAATACCTTGAAAACGGTGCGTTTTTTCTAAAATACTATACTTTGCAAAGATAATCTACATTAAATTTCGAACAAAATGATACCATAAGTTACCCATCTAACGTGGACGGTTATTGAGGTAATGAGGGGTAAATGTAAATTTATTATTATTTTATAACAACCAAATGTCTAAAAATATCCACTCCACATGCTCCATATTGACATTTTCCATTATTTTAAATAATATTTTACTTCAGGGAATCATTACAAGTCTAGGGGAGGATGTTTTCGGTCCTTCTAAATTTTTACTCCCTCCATCTAAAAAGTGGGAGGTAAAACCTTTTGAACAGAAACCCTACCATGTTGTATATCATTTTAAAGGGCACGATAAAAGGAGATGAATGGTGAAAACTAGAGATCTTTACGTTGATAATAAGCAAAGTTACAGCAAATCAAATTTTTAAGTTTTACAAAAACTGCTGCAACTTTTCTTAGGATCAACTTAGAGACCTCTAGTTTTCACCATTCATCTCCTTTCATCGTGCCCTTTAAAATGATATACAACGTGGTAGGGTTTCTGTTCGAAAGGTTTTACCTCCCACTTTTTAGATGGAGGGAGTAAAAATTTAGAAGGACCGAAAACATCCTCCCCTAGACTTGTAATGATTCTCTGAAGTAAAATATTATTTAAAATAATGGAAAATGTCAATATGGAGCATGTGGAGTGGATATTTTTAGACATTTGGTTGTTATAAAATAATAATAAATTTACATTTACCCCTCATTACCTCAATAACCGTCCACGTTAGATAGGTGACATATGGTATTATTTTGTTCGAAATTTAATGTAGATTATTTTTGCAAAGTATAATATTTTAGAAAAAACGCACCGTTTTCAAGATATTTGCTAAAATGTCAAAAAAATTACATTTCCCCCTCTCTCGTATTGGGGGAGGTGTATTGAACACATTTGCGCTGGTTAGAAACTTTTTTTTTATGTCCCGGTTTTCCCATTTTTAAAGCTAATTGCACTGTACTAATTCTTTGTTTGGAATTGAATCAACCGACCAATAGGGATTAAAATTAATTATATTTAAAATAGTTGTACATTGAATTGCCGATAATCTTTATATTAATAGGCAAGCATTTTTTCCATAAGGTTTTTGTGCTCCTTTTTTCTCAGCCAGTGTGCATCGTAGCAAAAATCTAAGCACACCGATAGAATTGTATTTTCCTGTAGATGTGCAGAATCCCATTGAAATTTATATTAGTCTTTTAGACAAGTAGAAAATTGAATTTAAAATTTCAAAAAAATTAACATTGGTCTTATGAGTTGCTGTTTTGGTGATAGAAAAACAAAACAGATCTGTGCTTATGTAGCTGTTATCACATGCTATTTTTCGTAGAGTAAAGATTAGATGTAGAAATATTATGTGAGGGCGAAAAGTGGGCCAAAATTTACGCTGTTTTTTTTAAACCCAAACAATAATAAGTTTTTATCAAGCAATATACAAATGTCAGGAATTCATAAATGACACGAGTTAGTATTTGTCCAGTAAAAAATCCAAACAAATTATTATTTTTAAACAATTTCAAGCCTCATGTTTTATTGGGGCATGGAGTAAAAATATAGTATTTTATTGAAATTCAGGGCTATTTAGAGAAGGTTGAATGTGTTTCAAATTAAGTTTGCTCACTTCAATAAGATTAAGAGATAAAAATTAGCTAATAAAAAGGGAAGAAAAAGGAACATTAAATTGAGTCTCTACCATCCGATGTACTATCGTGCAACTGCAGTACAGATGGACATTACATTCAAATTGTGTGTTTTATTGGTAGAGAATGGGTAAAATATGTGTAATATTTTAGTGATAATGATAGGGAGAGAGGGAAGGAGGGGAAAATGTCCTAAGGGTAAGGAAGGGGAGAAAGTTTTGAAGGGGAGTTTTAGGTCTCAAATAATAATTAGGCACGTAAATGTTAGGTGTTATTATTTCAGACCTAAAAGGTAAGAAAGGAGGGATGAGGGATGGTAAGAAGAGGATGAAGGAGAAAAGGGGTGAAAAGTAGGAAGAAGGTCGAAAGGAAGGAAGTACATAGAGAGTGAGGGAAGGAATTAATAAAGGGAGTGAGGGAGTGAACTGTAGTGAGGGGTGTATGAGATGTATGTTTTACCGCCCTCTGATTCAATAACCAGCTCAGTGTTAAAGAAATAAACATGGAATCTTAATATTATACAATACTAATTACTAAATTAAAAAAAGATACGATTTTACGAGATAAGTAAAAAAGGCGGGTTTCTCAATTGCACAGGGGCCCGAAAATCCTGTCACCGGGCCTGGCAACCGGAGTACAAATGGACACATTATATTCAAATTTTGTTTTTATTGGTGGATAATGGGTAAAATATAAATAGCATTTTAGTGATAATAAGAGGAAGAGAGGGAAGGAGGGAAAAAGTTCCAAATGGTAGGAAAGAAGGGAGGAGATATGGTAAGAAGAAAATGAAGGAGAAAAGGAGGGAAAAGTGGAAAGAAGGTCGGAAGGAAGGGAAGTAGAGAGTGAGGGAAGGAATTAATGGAGGGAGGGGGAGAACTGTGGTAAGGGGTGTACAAGATAAACTGACTTGATGACTGAAGTTTTACTTTCCTCTGATTCAATAATCATTCTTAAAAAAATAAACATGTAATCTTAATAAAATAGTCATTATCTTAATAAAATACTAATTACTAAAAACAATGCCATAAGCCAGAAGTGAAGTAAATAATTAGTCAAGGATCGAGAATCGGCCCCCAGTTTGGTTATATTATGTGTTTACATGGAAAAAGTGTATTATATGAAATGTATTTAGAAACGCATTGGTATATGCGGGGATCATTTACGACATTAGCGATCCCTTTGTCACTTTGAAAATTGGTCGAATTTTCGACCACTGGCGATCTCTAGTCTTTATATTAATAGGCAAGCATTTTTTCCGTAAGGTTTTTGTACTCCTTTTTTCTCAGGCAGTGTGCATCGTAGCAAAAATCTAAGCACACCGATAGAATTGTATTTTCCTGCAGATGTGCAGAATCCCATTGAAATTTATATTAGTCTTTTAGACAAGTAGAAAATTAAATTTAAAATTTCAAAAAAATTAACATTGATCTTATGAGTTGCTGTTTTGAAGATAGAAAAACAAAACAGAACTGTGCTTTTGTCATCATATGTAGCTGTTATCACATGCTATTTTTCGTAGAGTAAAGATTAGATGTAGAAATATTATGTGAGGGCGAAAAGTGGGCAAACATTTACGCTGTTTTTTTCTTTCATCTGATGAGATATAAAACCCAAACAATAATAAGTTTTTATCAAGCAATAAACAAATGTAAGGAATTCATTAATGACACGAGTTAGTATTTGTCCAGTAAAAAATCCAAACAAATTATTATTTTCAAACAATTTCAAGCCACATGTTTTATTAGGGGTAAAAATATAGTATTTGATTGAAATACAGGGCTATTTAGAGAAGATTGAATGTGTTTCAAATAAAGTTTGTTCACCTCAATAAGATTAGGAGATAAAAATTAGCTAATAAAAAGGGAAGAAAAAAGAACATGAAGTTGAGTCTCTCACCCGATGTACTGTCGTGCAACTGCAGTACAGATGGACATTACATTCAAATTGTGTGTTTTATTGGTAGAGAATGGGTAAAATATGTGTAATATTTTAGTGATAATGATAGGGAGAGAGGGAAGGAGGGGAAAATGTCCTAAGGGTAAGGAAGGAGAGAACAAGTTTTGAAGGGGAGTTTTAGGTCTCAAATAATAATTAGGCACGTAAATGTTAGGTGTTATTATTTCAGACCTAAAAGGTAAGAAAGGAGGGATGAGGGATGGTAAGAAGAGGATGAAGGAGAAAAGGGGTAAAAAGTAGAAAGAAGGTCGACAGGAAGGAAGTACATAGAGAGTGTGGGAAGGAATTAATGGAGGGAGTGAGGGAGAGAACTGTAGTAAGGGGTATATGGGATAAACTGATTTGATGACTGAATTTTTACCGTCCTCTGAATCAATAACCAGCTCATTGTTAAAGAAATAAACATGGAATCTTAATATTGTACAATACTAATTACTAAAAACCATGTCATATATATGTGCCAGTGGCGAGGCAAAATAATTAGTCAAAGATTGAGTCTTTCTCTTTTACTTTTGGTTCCCGTTTGGTTCTATTATGTGTTTACGTGGAAAATGTGTACCTACTATGTGAAATGTATTGTGAAACGCATTGGTGTATGCAAAGTTCAAAATTAGCTATCCCTATTTCTTGATTTAAAAATTGGTCGAATTTTCGACCACTGGCGATCTCTAGTAGTAATAAAACGACATTCTCTTAGCGAAGGAATAAGCTTATTCTTTCCTTAAAGGGATAAGCTATTACCGTAGGTTTCATGGTAAGACCTAAACCCGAGACCATGTTGACTTTTCATTTTGGGGCAAGCAAAAAACACTATACGGTTTTCCATTTCGCATGGCGTGTAAGGGATTAAGACGACCCTTGCTCTCGCACGCGCACTCACCAACGCGGAGCGGCCGGCCCCACTACCCTCTGACCGGCAGGTAGATGACTCATGCACTAGGGTCTTAAGTGAGTAATTGCATTTTTTTAAACGTCAATTTCAACTAATGATCATAACATATTTGTAATCTTCGTGAAATTACGAGAAAAATGATACCAAATACAGTACGTATAGCTAAGATAATAGTTCATGAATGTTGCGTGCAGTTACGATTCATGAAACATATAACCATAGATTAATCTATAGTAAAAGTAGATTAATCCATTTTCAAGTAAAAGAAAAATTTCGTGTACCTCCCATTTTGATAAAAAATAACTATTTATTTGATTCTTTCAGTCGCCTTAGTAGAGTAAGACGAGTATTTTGTTTTGGAAGTCGCTTACTCTCTCAAGGAAAGCTAACGACCGGGCAGAGCGGAAGATGTCACTAAACAGCATGATCAATATTTGTCGGGTCGGTTTCTAGAATTATAATTATATTTTACGTTATGTATTATTGGATGTAATATAATATGTTAACCATCGAAGTTTTGTACAAACAAACTGTTTTAAACTTAGTTTAATTCTAGAGGTGAATTATGGTTTTAAACCAATGTACGAGCCCAATATAATTTAATAATCGGGAAATAGTGACAAAACCGAGAAAATATTGTGTTATATATTTTCCCCCGCCTGCTGTTTTTCGTCGTTTTATACTCCTTGAATAAAATAATACTCTATCTCCCGGCGGGAGTAAAGTAAAAGTAAGCCATAAGAATAAAATAGTTCTAGGCCTACACATTTAACTATTTTTGCGAAGCAGGTTTTCTTACACAGAATTCACGTTCAGTAAGAAATATATTAGCTTAAACTTAAAATCAAAAATAACTTTTTTCGTGCCTTATACAAATGCAATCATTTTATTTTAGCTGTCATGCGGATACAACAAAAATATAATGCGTAATAAAATTAGCTTTAGTAAAACGTATTTACAATATTTTTTGTATTGTTTCTCCTGTATGCCTACTAATATAATAATTACTAGTAGAACAGTGCAGAATCCGGCACAGCTGATCAGATGTTCGTTTGTTTATATTTTCGATTTTGTCAAAACAAACTATTTTTTCAGTTTTTCACGCTTTTTCGACTTATATAATTGTTTAAGTTAAAAACTGTATTAATAATAAATAATAATAATAATAGTAATACTTTTAATTATAGTCAAATTATTACTATTTTCCAAACCAACCAGCTTTTTGGGCGTATTGCCTTAATATATCACCCTAATAGCACGTATTTGGTATCATTTTTCTCGTAATTGCACAGAGATTCCTGACGTAATATCGTAGATGGTCAAAAGTGTAGCACAAAAAAGTTACCATTCAGTACTAGAGGCCCCAGTGCATGAGTCATCTACCTGCCGGGCGAGGCGAGACGGAACGGACGGGGGGGTAGCTGCGTTTGTGTGTCTGTGTGTGTAAGGGTCTCCTAATCCCTTACACGCCATGCGAAATGGAAAACCGTATAATCGTTCAAATTTATATATATATATTTATGTCTGTTAACACGATAGCGGTCGTAAATATGGTCCGATCTTAACGAAATTTGGTGCAGACATGTAAAGTGGTAATCACTCGGATGAGTTCGTAAACCAGCACGATCGGACCACCGGAAGGGGGGTAAAGGGGGTAAACCCCCCTAAAAATGAGTTTTTTACATAGAAAAATTAAAATGATCCAAGTTTTAATAGCATTATTGAATTCAGTTCAAAAAATAAATAATTTAATATTTGAATCACTGCTCTATGTCCATTTGTTACCGAGATATTGAAAGTTGTAAACACAGTACGTTGTCCCAATGTTAACCTTTTGGGAAATAAGTAAAATTCTATATCTCGCTTATTTCTCAAAATATTATCTTTTAAAAACTTGGTAAATGACTTCTTCTAGTTCAGATCTTCATAATATTGAATTAAAAACACCCAGTTTTAATATACTCGTAGCAGCAAACCTGCATACTCATTCCCCATGTTTATCTTATAAAGCTTACAAAATCATGTCGAATCTCTCTATGTTGGATTGAAATATGTTGTTTTGCATTTAAAATTCGCTGAGTATGCAGGTCTGCTGCAAAGGGGGTATTTCGAATATATTTTACTTTAACTGACACTTCAATTTTACTAGTTGTCAGTTCATTACACTGTAACTTTATATATACTTTATATACAGCGTATAAATATAACTTTATTACAATTACCACTTCTTGTATGGAATACTATTATGTTTATGATGTGTATGTAAATGAACATCTTATATGACTCTAAATTTAATTATACTTACGGTTTGCCTGAATACGAGACGGCAGCAAACAGTTTATTACATACTCAAGATACATAGCATTAACTTTGACAATTTTATTAAGTAGCTATCAACAAAAATATTACCTCATCATCACACGTTTTATATTTTACAGGACCTTAGAAAACAGCCCACAGCCCCTGTAAGTACGATTTTTTAAACTAATTTTAGTTACATTGATTGAATTTACTTAAGTGTTTTAAAGGAGACATTTTTATTCCTTCAAGTCTTAGCCTATTATGATCGAGGCTTTATTGCTTCTTAACAATCAACATGATATAAATGGCAGCTAATAAACTAAATATTATTAATAGTTACTTTTCTTAGGTTTTGGGCTTTGTTCAGGAATAAAAATGCAATTTCAACAACCAGCTTTAGGCATTGTTTAACCTTGTTGTTCATTTTTGCAGGCATTGTTTAACCTTGTTGTTCATTTTTGCGTCCAGGGCTGCAATAACCAAGGCTACAACCAGGGCTACAACTAGCAGCAGACCAACTCACAGCAGGGCTGAGGCCAAAAAAGCGTGGGAAAATTAATGTTAGCAGGTCAATGGTATGTTACTGTCTTGTTAGAAACTGATTATAGTTTTTTTTTCAGTGCCAGCATTAAAATATATATTTTAACTTAAATAGTCCAACCTTGAGTCTGATTTCTATTTGTTACCTTTTTTCGAATAGCAGGGTTGCCACAACCATTGACATTCAAGAAAACTAGGGAAAACTACTGGAAGAGTAAATTACAGAAATACTAATTTTTGGTCAGGCAATAAATATTTGGAAAAATAAAAAAACTAGGAAAAACTGGAAAGAGCCGAGAATAGGAATAATTTTGAATTACTAGCACAAGTTGTTTTACGAACTAAACGCACTATATAGTTTATTTCTTCTTATTTTTTCTAAGTTTCTATTGAAAAGATATGGGGGACAAATTATTTTCTATCATCAATATTTTCTTATTTTATGCGTACTAGTTAACAAAATTAAACCCAAAAACTCCAATAAATTATCAAATATATTATACTTTCCTTTTTTGGTGATAATAGTTATTCCTCTTCCATACATTTTCTTACTGCAGAAAATTTAATAACA
This sequence comes from Flexamia atlantica, assembly GCA_035578135.1. Taxonomy (NCBI): domain Eukaryota; kingdom Metazoa; phylum Arthropoda; class Insecta; order Hemiptera; family Cicadellidae; genus Flexamia; species Flexamia atlantica. Next base: position 30,974,233 of record JAQJVK010000001.1, read on the forward strand.
ACCATGCTGGTTTCCATACTACTCGTTCCCAACAAGTTTTTATTTTTGATTAGCCTAAATAATAAATTAATATGTTTTGATAAAAATAGGGTTTTTAGTCAAACTATCACACTTGATAAACATTACTGATTAAGGCTGACCTCCTTTACAATCATAATAAAATAAATAACGGCTTTGAGGCCATGACAGCAAAATCAAATTACAATTAAAATTGTACGAAAGAATATCCTAGGATTATTGTGAAATGGAAATCTTCAACCAAGATATATCTCGAAAACAAGGATAAAAACAACAGTTTTCAACCTCTTGATTGTGTATGCCGAATCAATTTTGGTATTTAACAACTATTTTGCTCTTCATATTTGATAGTTGTAATTTTATAAAACATCAATCATTTTTTTCTTCATATTTTTCATTCATGAATTGTTTGCATCACGGGAGGCGCATAATCAACACTTTAGTATACGCCTCCCAAGATATTTTTATGATACCTAAACGTTTATTTATTTTTATTTTAGAAAAGTGAATCATTGAATTTGAGATGTAACATTCGATGAACATTTTTATTAAATTTTGTTTATCGAATTCTTTTTCATCATTGAAATTTATACCTAAATATTTTATGTTATCGAGTTTGTCAATTATTGCTCTTATTTGACTATTGTCAAGAGCATACTTGTCTGTTAAGCTATAGGGGCCTGTATATTTTTTTTGTCATAAGATATATAAAACGCCATAAAATACCTAGAAAAATTCAAGTTGTTTGCCATATTGGAAAATGGCGGCTATAGAATTCATATTTTTTGTTGTCTTTAAAAAATAGGTGAAGTCCCACGTTTAAAGTTTCCTCTAAAACGTTTCTGAAATGTCAGTGGTGCTACAGTTAAGTTGGACACTCTGCATAGTGTTGGGTAGAGAGGCGCTCCTTGCAATACTCCTCTTTTAAAATATATAATCAAAATCAAAATATTTTATTGTAGTAAGATAATTATACAATTGCATTACAAACGTCGAACTTAAAATTAATTTCTTCTATTTATTACTAATTTATTAACTATATCTTAATTCCCAGAACTCACTTATGGAGTAACAGCAACGCTCCAAAAGTGTTTCTTTGAGAGAATTTTGAATTTTGTTTCTAAATTAATTATTTTAATATTTCCAGGTAATTTGTTGATCAATTTTGGCTCAATATTCTGAGGTATTGTTGCGGTTAATTCCTTTCGATGTTGAGTTTGCCTATGATGGTGTCTTTGACTGGTATTATAACTATGAATATCTACACCGGTCGTTCCCGTCATTGATTTAATCTTATTATTCTTTCTTTAAAAGACATTTTTAGGTGGGGTGTCTGAGTTATACTGGATATTTATTGGGCAACTCACCACCTTCAGGCTATTTATGGCGTTGGTCCTATGGTGATCGTAAGGCGATCAGCTCGGGTACGGCTCGGTAATTAATAAATTCTCAAAGTCTCCCTCGATAACGAGAAACGTTATTTCTAGGTTTCTCGAAACGTCGGGTTTTTTGTTTTGTGGCGTTCATGTGTTTTTCGTGTGTGTCTACGTGTTTCGTGACTATTTTTGTAATATTGACAAGAGGATTTTACCTACAAAATCTTCACAATAGGACCAACGCCATAAATAGCCTGAAGGTGGTGAGTTGCCCAATAAATATCCAGCATAAACTTAGTGTTGCAGCGTTAGAATTTCCAATGATTTAAAAATATCCTGGCAAGGTGATCTCTTGCACACTCCAACCATGATGCGGATAGCTCTTTTCTGCAATCAACACATAACAAATTTTAACTGTGACGTAGACCCCCACAGAATAATACCGTACTGTAATCTTGATTCTATCAATGAAAAATAAATTACCTTCAAAGGAAAAGTGTTTTGAAATTTTGAAAATCTGTGAAGATATTTTTGAACATAGCGCATTAATGTGCTCACACCAAGAAAAAATGTTATCTAAGATCAATCCAATAATTTAGTTTCAGGGGTTCATGGAAGTTCGAAATCGTTCATAAAAATTAAAGGGTCTGAATCGTTATTCTCTCTTGTATTAAAAATATACAGTTTGACTTATCCGGATTGACATGAAAGTTATTACTATTTGGGTATAGGTTGGTTAGCTGCAAAAATTGTCTATTTCTAGGTTTGCTTATGAATTATTTTTTTTAAGAATGGCTATGTTATCCGCATACATTGTTAGTTTAGCATTAGAAAATGTTCTAGTAATACTATTTGCAAACAAAATGTAAATAATGGGCCCCACTCAGAGACTTGGGGAGCCCGAATTCTACTATAGTAATTTTTGATTGAAAATTATCTATTTTCACTAACTGAGACCAAGATGCAAAAATGACTTAAAACCAAAAACATTTTTGTTGACCTTCACTTACTTTTATGTAGGTTTAATTTTGGTTTTAGAGAATTTTTATACTTTTAGATACTTTTAGTAAGAATAGCTAGAATGTTTAGCGACTCAAGTACTTTATCTAGGAATCTAGGTGATCGTGTCTTACATTATCGTAGGCCTTTTTAATGTCCAAACATAACAAAACAATCTTTCTTTTCTTACCGGATAACTCTCCTGAAATTCGTTGGATTCTAATTTACAACAGCTCGTATGAAGGCCAATTATTTGCTGAGTACACTGAGTATGTAAACCCTGAGGTATTTAATTTTTAACAAATTAATTTCAAGAAAAATCAAGTTTTATTTTGAATTATGTGTTATAACTCAGTCTCTTCCCAGGCTGATTAGAATTAACAGTTTCTCTAATTGATGTCTTTAATAACACTGAGTGTTGTAAGACTCAAACGACCTAAATACTTTGATTAAAACCGGTGATATTAGGAATATAATCCTCAGAAATATTCAAAGCTTAAAACTACCAATTGCTCAAGCCAACAAAGCCCTAGGAACTATCATATTTATGGTAGGAATAACTACCAATTTTACCGAGACTAATATCCTGGGATTAATGCTAAATGAAAATCTTCTAATCAAGATGTTTCTCGAAAACGAGATCGAAAACACCAGGAGTTCGATACACCACTAAACTACTGTGAGAGTCAGAAAATACAGGAATGTCGATTTGGAAAATTAAATAAAAAATCTAAAAATATGGTTAGTTTGATTAAAAAAAGTACTTAATACCCAATAGATAGATAAATGTGGAATATATAACTTTGCTAATATTATGTTATAAGTAAAATGTATGAGTTTTTTTAATATATAATTTTGCAATGTGTTTTGTACGGGTTGCGTCGCGTCGTGACGTTGAAACGTGACGTCATAAGGATTGTATAGGAAAAATCTTTGTTTGGGTATATCTTCAAAACTACTAAAGATGTTCAAAAACGTATTTCGGTATTATAATCAGCGTGAAAATCTAGTTTAAAATAATGGGTCGCAACGCAATGTTTACATTTCAAAAAAATATATATCACATCCAATATGGGCGGATCCAAGACAGCAGCTAAAAATAATTTACCCATTCAAAGTGAAGGTCCTTTAAATTATTGGCAGTAGTCTAATAACACAAAATTTCCTAAATATTTTAAAGAAAATTACATTGTTTTGGTCTCTATTTTATTAGCGATCTAAGATTGGGCTGTATAGAGATGAAAAATGGTAACAAGTCATTTTTTCATCCAAAGGTATTCATTAACAATTTTCAAAAATTATTTCAATTTTAACAAGCCAGCGAACGAAATATACATTCAAGCCTGCAATGTAGCTATCTTGGATCAGATCTTGATCTGTAAATATCTAGTTGTATACACAAAAGACAAAAGAAACAAAAGATACACTACGACTGAAGAACTCACAATCTAAGGGACATGGCCGATTTACTGTCATGACAATATACTTGACATTTATATTCCATTGTTGAATGTTATGGAAAAAAAACTAAACCATTCCATAAGGCGTCTAGGGCTCTTTCTTTAAGTACGACCTTCATAAATTTAGTGCAAAACGTGACTCAAAACTCTGTTCTACCACTCCTAAATTAATAATTTCGATTTATAATGGGAGGAATGCACAGTGTGTTAGAAATTCTGTGTGCAGCCTCGGTTGGAAGTTCTTAGGGCACCAGTTTTCATCGTCCGCCATCGACGTGATTCTTTTGAGCGGTGATCGTTTGTATCGAACACTCCGTGATGAGAATTGCGTCGGTGAAGCTAGGTTTCTGTTCCCTGATGAGCTTCCAAGGGAGTTTACACTTGAAAACCATCATATTGTCATCGAACACAATGCATACGTTCATGATGCATTATATCCTACAACTGAGGAAGAACGTGGACTCGTTGTAAACAATCTCTCTGATACTCTTGAATTGCTTCTGGCGGATGACTCTCGTGAGACTGGGTTTTATTTACTGGTCTCAATGTGTGTGTTAGTTTCTGGCGTCTGTCAAATGATTTGTATATGTTTGATCCCCATGCCGTCAACGCTGATCGTCGTTTTGACATGAACAACGACAACAATCCTGCCAGGCTTTTTCGTTGCGACAATTATCATTCACTGGTATATTTATTGTTGTCTAACGCAGTGTGTGACGGCCGTGGGCGACAGTTTTCAATTACGCAATTGCGATTCGCCAGTCCCATTGATAATTCTATACCTGTTGAACCTGTCGCTCAAGCTATGGAAACCAATTCTCCTCCTAAGAGAACGGTTGGTGCAAGTCATGCGTGATGGCGACTATTAGATTTTCCAGTTTCGGAATCAGAGCCTACCGTCGAAAGTCTCCCTGTCCATCTCGAAGGGGAACAAAGCATTCGTTTCAGACCAAATGAGCTGTCAGACGCAATGGGTAGGGCAATCTCTAAACTTATAATGTATTTCAATCGGCCTATTCATCCCATATTCGATAACCTGCGTTACCAAACGTTTAAAAACAATTTATTATACATGCCAAACGACCAACCGGTAGTGCAGAGGTTTACGACCATCCTAATGGTAGACATTTTATCACCGCACGACAGCGTGGCGAGAAAGTGTGCCGTCTTTTTTGGGTTTCGCCCAGCAGAACTGAGCAGTACTTCCTTCGTCTTCTCTAAATGATCCTGCCATGTCGTGGGTACGCGGACCTTCTTTCACGTGGTGGTCCTGATTGTCATTCATTCCAGGAGGCTGCCCGCAAACTCGGTTTGGTTGAAGATCAAGACGAATACCACTATGTGCTGCGAGAGCTGCTCAATTTATGACTGGGACAAGGCTCCGGTCATTTTTTGTACTTCTCTGCAACACGGGAGCCCCTGCTGCTATCTTGTGGGATGCTTTTAGAGACCTCCTCTTTGAGGACTACTTTGGAAAGAATCCAAATGATCGTGAGCTAGCTTATAAACTAGCTCTAATCGAAATCGACCGAAGCCTTCGTCGTCAAGGATCTTGCTTTGCCGACCATGGCCTCCTCGATGTTCAAGATGGTAGTACTGAGCTGAGAAGGAAACTTCTGACCTACAGAAAAAACGATCAGCTATCTTTTGTATCCGAGTGGGAACCATTGCTCTCCAATGACCAACGGGTCGTTTTAAATTATGTCATTTTTCTTTTGAATAGTCATGGACATGTTGAATGCGTCATGGAGATGTTTGGTCAACAAAACTCATATTTCTGGATGGACCTGGTGATTATGGAAAATCAGATCTTTTACGTGTCATTCTCGCGTCTGTTCGTAGTCGTGGTAAAGTTAGTGGCCGCGTCTGTTCGTAGAGTGGCAGGAAACTTACCAGGCGGCACTGCAGCTCACTGCATGTTCCGGCTTCCTCTTGATCTTGGGGACGGCACAGGCTTTTGGAATATGACTAACGGATCTCAACGAGCAGAGCTAATTCGAGCTGCAGAGGAAATTGTTTTTGATGAGGCCCCAATGACGCATAGGTATGTCATTGAGATTCTTGACAGGTCCCTGCGAGATCTTATGAACTCCAACATTCCATTCGGTGGTAAAATATTCCTCTGCTCGGGGGATTTCCGTCAAATCGCACCTGTAGTTGTGAAAGCTCGCACTTCAAGCGACATTGCCTGCGTTTCCCTGCGAGCGTCGCATCTCTGGCCTCATTTTAAGGTATTTCTATTGTCAACTCCGCATAGAACTAGTGGTTCCATGGAATACTCAAAATTTCTCCTTGAAGTAGGCAATGGAACAATTAGTTCTACTTCGTTTGGCGAAGAACAGGAGAGGTGTTATCTCATTCCACTGCCAGGCATAAGATGTGTGACATCTTTATGTGAGCTTTGTATTCCCTAAAGACGACATGTGCGACACTGATGTGATTGCGAAACGGGCTGTTCTTTCAACTTTTAATGGGAACGTCAAAGACATCAATGACATAGTGTTGAGTTCAGTTGACGGTTTGCTTCATGAGTTGAGGAGTGCCTACACCGTCGACAAAGAGAACAGCGACGGAATGGACGTAGATGTTCATTTGCTGAACCAGGCTACTGGTAAGGGCGTACCCGACCATATACTACGACTCAAGATCGGCTCCGTCTGCCTCGTAATGAGAAATTTGAACATCGACAGCGGTGTAGTGAACGGTACTAAAGTAATTGTTACGGCGATCAGCCCCCGCTTAGTTACAGTTCGACTCCCAGGACAAACAGTACCTATTTATATTCCTCGGATAACATTTACGTTTCCGTTTGTCAAGGGATCCCCTCTTCGTGTCCGCGTCTTCAGTTTCCTCTTACGTTGGCTTACGCGATGACTGGTCATAAAAGTCAGGGTCAAACCATTGATCGCGTCGGTGTTGATCTCCGCACTGACTGTTTTACTCATGGTCAGTTGTATGTCCCACTCAGCAGAGATAGAAACCCTGCCGACATCGCCGTTCTTGTCCGTCCCGACAGAATATTCGAAGGTGTTGCATATGTAAAAAATATTGTCTTTAGCGAGCTCCTTCGTTAACCCGATATAGACGTCCGCAGTAGGCAATAGGACCTGCGTTATAATCAAAATTCCTCGTTGTAATTGGGCTATTTGGGCAGCACGATAGGGGGTTTGCCTTACAAAAAGTCCCCGTTGTTGTATATGGTTGTTTTCAATGATAGTATTAGTTTTTTTTACGGCAGAGGCAAGGGGGCCTGCCCTATGAAACTCCCCATTTTGTATTTCAGTTAGCGGGTTTACAACAGAGGCGAGGAGAACTGCTTTGAAAACTCTCCGGTGTGTTAAACTTAGTTTATTTTCCTAATTGCATCGAGGCAGAGGCAAGGGGGCCTGCCTTTAAAGAAACTCCTCGTTTCTAAGTTTTAGGGTTGTAAATATAATGTATTGTTTCTAAGTTTCCCGGCCTCCCCGTTGGCGGAACTTAATGTTGATCCAAGTAATGGTACCGGCTAACTGACAGGGAAACATTTAATAATGTAATTATTTATTTAATATACAATATTACTTTCTTACATAGAATTCATACAACTTTATTTCAACGAATATATAATGCTCACCATTTTCTATGATAACTACTGTAGACTAAATATACTTATCAATGTCAACTTTCAATGCCAATTTCACTTCAAACATTGCTGTCTTCAAAATACAATTCCCATCAAACTCTTAAAACGCAATGACAACATAATAAAAATTTCTAAAAACAAATATTCCAGTTACGTTATTTCCCATCCCATACTTAATCCTATCGATTTCAACACCTTTTCTAAATTGAAAATTAAGGGGACCCAACTAAGGGGTCCGGGGGCGGAGCCCCCAGCAAGCGAAGCGAGTTTGACTTCTATATTTAGAAGTAGAATATACTACGTACATAGGAGCCCGAAAACGTTTGTCGGTACAGAAATTGAACTAAAAATCTCAAAAATAAAGCTAAATATGACTTGAATTTTGCACTACAAAAACAGACAAGAAATTCACTTGAGAATCATAATGATTTTCTTCTTTGTATAGGGATACTTCTACTTCAATAAATCTTAAGGCAGGATTAAGAGTCAAATGTTCAAAGGGTTTAACAGTTTCCGTTTTAATATCACCGGTGGGATTAAAATATTTTCCTATAGTATGAACACTTGTAAAGGGAGATTGAATATTATGTGGTCGATATATGTGGCCAAACTACATAGGTATACTTTAACTTAATCCTAGAAAAAATATGAAATTACCTCTAAACTTGTAACGTTCTAAACTGTTTTCAGCTACTTCGGAAGGAACGGGAACAAAGCCCTCTAATCTAGCAAAGTTAAACCTTTCTAGAACCTTCCTTTGTATGCTTCCAACTAATTGCAACGTATTATTAACGGTCGTAAAAACACGTTGACATCGGAAGGTTGTTTTGAGGGTCATGATGGCTTTGATATTTTAAATTTAATGTGTACGGTGCTTTTTATAAGCCACAATCCTAATAGGCCCTATAAAGGGTATCATTTGGAACACGTCAATTAGAGAACTTGGACTTTTGTCTAATATTTTTAAAGGTTTGTGAAAGTATTCCAATATACAGGGTGTTTCGAAACTCTCTCTCGAAACTCCGTGGGCACGTTCCTTAGGTCAAAACAAACAAAAAATGTCATATAAGTATAGGGTCTATCTCGCTCCGTTTTCCGTCTGTGAGTCTGTTTGTGTTTTTCAATTAAAACTGTATAACTTTGAAACGGCTTGAGTTAAATTATTGAAACTTGGTACGTAAACTATAATTAGTATGGCAAAAATTTTTACCAATTTTCAATTTTTTACCTTTTGGAATTTCAAAATGGCGGCCTTTTAAAAAATTAATTCATTAATATCTAAAAAAGTTGACAGGTTAACACTATCCTTTTTACTATACATTTTATTTGCCATTTCATTACAAACATAACGACACTTCATTTATTAAAATCGGACAATAAACAAGCGAGATACAGCGATTTAAGTAAAGCATGTCATGGCATATTCCATCCAGAGGCCGGCCCACGAGTCCGTGGCACCCCGCGCCGCGCTGCAGCAACAATGAGTCTCGCGCTAGTCGCGTGGAATATACCATGACATGCTTTACTTAAATCGCTGTATCTCGCTTATTTATTATCCGATTTTAATAAATAAAGTGTCGTTATGTTTGTAATGAAATGGCAAATAAAATGTATAGTCAAAAGGACAGTGTTAACTTGTCAACTTTTTTAGATATTAATGAATTAATTTTTTAAAAGGCCGCCATTTTGAAATTCCAAGAGATAAAAATTGAAAATTGATAAAAATTGTGGCCATGCTAACTATAGTTTACGTACCAAGTTTCAATAATTTAACTCAAGCCGTTTCAAAGTTATACAGTTTTAATTGAAAAACACAAACAGATTCACAGACGGAAAACTGAGCGAGATAGACCCTATACTTATTTATTACTATTACTTATTTCTTACTTATTTCTTATTTCTTATTTTACTATTTTATTTCTTATTTTACTATATTTCTTATTTTACTATTTCTTATTTTTACTTATTTATTACTTATTCTTACTATTACTTATTTCTTAGTTAGAAACTGAAATTTGTAAGAAACTTAAGTTGCCGGTCTCAGTTTCTATTATTATCAGTTAATCTATGTTTATTTTTATGATAGATGTTTTCAAATCACAAAAGCTTTGCAGTTGTAAAATAATTGTAGTCGCTACTTTACAAAAAAAAAAAGATAAATCTGAAAACTGTAAAGAGCTATATAGTAGTTGTTAATTGTACCTTGAATAAGTTATTATTATGTTTTAATTATTAGCAATAATATTTAACTACTCTATTTGTTTAAAAATTACCCTGCAAACATTGTCTAGATTTGTTATTTAGTGCCCAGAAAATTATTATTTATTCATTTCCTTGCATACTTGCAGCCTGCAGGTAAGGTATAAGTTCATAATTTTTTTTGGTCGCGTTCAGGCCAATGGCATTTTTTATAGACGAGATACTTAAACGCTTTTAAGGGAAAGCGGTCCAAACCCTTTAAATTTGTGTGGGCATGCCGATAATTGAACCCGCGACCTCTTGAACTGAAGTCTAAGACTAAGACGATAACCGTTTGGCTAGCAACACGCCCATCACATTTACATTGCGGCTGAAGGTCAAGCCTAAAAAATAGAGCATATCAAATTAATGACAAATAAAATCAATTAACTAGCAGTCTTTTTTCAGTAAAACTCCCAAACATTAACATGATAAGCAAGATAAGCTATAAAACTGCTAAATGTAATGTTGGTTTTGATAAATAGCTAAGTAATAAACCTTACTTTTTTTATTGAATCAAACTACTTTCTTATTTAAAATATCACAAATTATTGCACAAAGTCACTCAAATACACAAAAAGCATAAACAAAATTATGATTCATCTTTACATATTGTATTTTGTCTCTGCACTTTAAATCGGAACATCAGGTTTTTTTTCAATTATTTTAGTATAGATTTATCTTGTATTATTTCTTGGATGTCCATTAAGTAAAATTGGTTTACTTTCAATTTTTCACCCGATTTTTTACTCATCATGTAGCCTAGATTATAATTTGTGACCTTAAGGTGTAAAAGTACAAGGGGGTGTTAAAAAAAGTCCTGAGTGTTAAAAGCTATTAACTTCCTGTAAAGAAATCTGCGAAAAAATTTTGAAATACGAGTAGTATGTTTTGATTAATACTTAAATTAAACTTGATTTCATAAGTTTTACAGTAATATATTGTATCTGCAATAGACCTGGAAAGGGCAAATTTCACAGTTACATCCGTCACATACGCTAGTTTAATGTCACTGAACAGGAAAATTGCTGTCAATTGCTGTTTGATGTTGACTTCCAACACTATTGATGCCTGTTGTTACATCCATATCCCATACTTTTATTTTGAAAGCCAGTTTTTGTTGAGACCCAACAATGCCTAGTTTTTTATTGGTTTCAATCCATTTTAGCCTTTTAGCTATATAAATAAAGTTAGTCCTTCAAAAACAAAACCAGCACTCACGGCTTCGATGGCTTGAGGTAATAAAAATAGTATATTTCATTACTAGGACCTTAAGTGACGCTTTTCGTACAAGGTCAAGTTTTACGACCGAGGCTGTAAGCCGAGGTTGAAATACCCCCGTTGCAGCAGACCCGCATACTCAGCGAAGTTCAAATTAAAAACAACATATTTAAATCCAACATAGCGAGATTTGACATGTTTTGGTAAGCTCCATAAGAATAACATGGGGAATGAGTATGCAGGTTTGCTACTACAGGTATATTGAAACTGGGTGGTTTTAATTTAATATTTAGTAGATCTGAACTAGAAGAAGCTATTTACCAAGTTTGATCAAGATATGTTGAGAAATAATCGAGATATGGAATTTTACTGATTTCCCATAAGGTTAACATTGGGACAACGTACTGTGTTTACCACTTTCAATATCTTGGTAACCAATGGACATAGAGCAGTGATTCAAAATACTAAATTGTTTGTTTTTTTGAGCTGAATTCAATGGTGGCAACAAAAATTGGATTATTTTTATTTTTCTATGTAAAAAACTCAAAAAACCCATTTTTGGGGGGTTTACCCCCCTTTACCCCCCCTTACAGTAGGCCGATCGGGCTGGTTTACGAACTCGTCCGAGGGATTACCACTTTACACGTCTGTACCAAATTTCATTAAGATCGGACCATTTTTACCGCCGCTATCGTGCTCACAGACACACACATATATATATATATATATATATATATATATATATATATATATATATATATATATATATATAATTCCGAACGAGTGGTGTTTTTTGCTTCTGGGGGCCCCAAAACGAAAAGTCATCATAGTCTCAGACTTAAGTCTTACCATGAGACCTACGGTAATAGCTTCTTCCCTATAGGGGAAATTCGCTAAAATGAACGAGTAACGGAAAGCAGCTTTAGGTCCGTGTGATGTACTATATTTTTCGTTATATTGCTCAATACAATACGTAAACTACTTAAGAAAACCAAAATGTTACAGCATGTTTACCTTTAAAGATACCTTCCAAAGATGCCGCCAGCGCCATCTTGTTCTTGCTATTTGAAGCAATCAGCTGATTGTCTGTTTCGTTTGTGTTAGGTTAGACTGACAACAATGAACAACTACCGACGACGTATCGAACGCATGTAATAATCGACTAGTGAAATGAGCGAGTTTCACAAATCTGTTATCTTCCTTCCGAGAAGAGATTATTTTTTATTTTCTAGGAAATCACTTTACCTTACATATTGATTGTTTATTCAAATTTAATAATTTTTATCATTGATCGTAGAAGTAGAATTTATACCTTCTTCATTTACGAACGGAAATATTTGCTTATAAATTATCGATTGTTCGAATCGATACTATGTATTCAAATGAAAGAGTTTCGTGAACGATAATTATGATAATAAACGACAAAAATTAAACAGCTGATGTACTCGGCACTTTTTGACTTTTTTTAGTCCTAGGAGTAAAAAGAAATCAGCTGGTATCGAGTACATTAGCTTTTAAATTCCTAAGAATAAAAAGAGCGTATTTAGATCCGGAAAACATGCATTAACAACAGCTGTTTTTGAAGCAGTGTAACGATAATATTTTATTGAACTATATTATGCAATATTCAATTTTTAAATACTGCCTAGTAAACTGTTTTTTCTATCAACACTTTACGTTTGTCATGTTAATTTTTTTATTTATAAACGCAACGTATACTTGTTTTCATGTTTATTGTAAACCTTCCATTGTCCAATTACACTGTTGCAGCTGACGTTTCCTCCAGGTTGAAATGAGGATGTAATCGTTTCTACGACAGATATTTTTTTTTCTTGAGATCGGCTCATGTTGAATATTGGCTATCATGTGCCAGCCCGTTTTTTTGCAATTTAGCCAATTAAAGTTATAAGATTTGCCTAATAGTTAGTTATTTAATTATAACATTAAGTTTTTATTTACAGGTTTAAATTATGTAAGAACGTGATTTTATCGTCTATAAAATAGATTCGTCAGTTCTTTAACTACTGCTAAACAACAAGCGGATGGTAACTGTACAGTTCTATACTTTGCTATACAGTTCCAGCTGTAGTCCTAATTTCCCTTTAGTCATCCTCATAAAAAAGAGGTAATTCATTTTTCAACAAAATAATTTGATTTTAACGATGGAGTATTGCTTAAATGCATTCAACCAAACCTGGATTGAAAATGAGAGTATAGGAACAGGGGGGCATTTATCTGATTGTTATAGTAGAGTAGAAGTTTTGCTATCACAATTTTGGGCGTTCCAAAATCATATAATGATCATAAGACGACTCGTCATAACGAGTAGAACATATTGTAATTACATATCGTATTGTGTCTCTGCACTTTAAATCGAAATATCAGGTTATTTTCTCAATTTTAGTATAAATTTGTCTTGTATTATTTCTTGGATGTCCATTAAGTAAAATTGGTTTACTTTTATTTTTTACCTGATTTTTTTAATACTAGTTTTTTTTAACTCATCAGCCACCTGTAATCAGCCACATACTTTTGTGTGAGTTTCTCAAATACAGGTAAAAAAGTGTACGTTAAATACTCCAGACTTATAACCTAATCCTTTTTATGATGTTGGTGTACATCATTTTATGAGGCACCAGTTCTCTACCAACATAAGTACACATACACATAAAAGAAAATTGAAATAAATATTTAAAAAAATTTTAACTAGTAAAAATTTAAAATTTTAAATACAGCAATACAGTCATTTGGTAAGAAAAATAGTGGGAAGACTATCATTGCCTTTGTTTTTCTCAGGTCATAACCAGAGAAAATTAAATTACGAATGTCAGGGTCTAAATTTTCATCTTAGAGGAAAACTATTCTCCTGTATTAATAATTATAGTAAAAATTGGAAATTTTTGTTATACAACAACGTTACCATTTTAAATATCAATCCATCCGGAACACAAATCTTACGTTTATCTGGCGTTACTAGAAAATCATTGTACCGTCCCTGCAGAACTGGAAGCAGCAGTGACGTCCCTCGGAGCCACCGGACCGTGAGCGTGAACTGTTGACATTTCAGTTATAATTGGGTCCCTTCGGTAAGTCCTCCCGTCTCTGTGGGCATTCTTTGAGACTCAGGTAACGGTCAACTTAAATAATAAAATGTTGAAATTGCAACACAACTGATTGTGTGAAAGTGTAAAACAATTAAAAGTATTTTGTTAAATTGTATCTTGTTAGTATTTAATTACTTATAATCTAGTGGTCTATGGATGCACTGGTTTACTAATTCAACATTAATGTGGATGCATACATACCGATCTGATTAAGTTCTAAAGAACAAATCCTGTGGCTTCATGAAATGCTGTGGTTGGATAGGATATTTTTATTTCATTTCAAACCAGCGTCATCCCAGTCCCACCCAGGAAAATATTTGTTTATATTTGGAAAATTAAATATTTGTTACCCAGGAAAATATTTGGATTAGTTTGGATTTTTTTCTGTACCCTTACCATAGGATTATTGTGGTATTTTTAAAACGTCTTTGACTCTTACTTTTGTTTATCCACTTAAAAGCTGGTCCGTTTAGTTTGTTTGGCCTCAATATCGTAGTATATAAAGATCTGGCTGAATCTTAGGCCGAATCTTAATGTTTAAAATTGGAGTAAATATTTACTGTAACTAATGATAATTGTTTAATGCATTTCTTCGCCACATTTCATAGAATCAAATACACATTCCTGTTTTATGATACTGGGTCGAGTTTCTCAACTAATAAAAGGTATAGCCCGAGAGTATAGACTATTACATGCTTTACGAATTATACTCATAACTTATTTTTTAGACTGTAATAATTAATGGGTCGAGTCTCCCAACCAACAAAGGAATGCACCAAGAGAACACCACCATAATGCTCTAGACATTATACTCACAATTATTATTTTTAATTAATTCATCGTGGAATTAATTACATAAAATTTGCTTTTGTGAGTAGAAGTTTGTCTAGACTTGACTTAACTAAATTTTGGCTGTGGTTTCAGTTTGTATGCAATATCAGCTGATTTATTTAAGAAAAATGCATAGATATTTCCATTGTTTTAATAAAAACTGTATAATAGTATATTTCGCAACAAGGGCCGAAAATGAGGTTTTGCAGGCTCGAGATCGTGTTTCAAATTCGAGACGAAGTCGAGAATTTGAAACGATCGAGAGCTGCAAAACCCTTTCGGCCGAGGTGCGAACGCTATTTTTCACCACACTACACAATGAAATATACCTTAAATAATTAAAATAATCGGATTATTATTTGACTCACTTGAAAACAAAACACAGCTATGACAATCATATGATCGCAACTATTCTGTCTTGAATGCCGTATAATTTTGTGATGTTCTGACGTTGTTTCAAGCAGATAAACTATCAGCTGACTTTCGGCCCTAGGGCCCCCAACGTTTTCGGTCCTGTGGCGGCAAACGGTGTGTTTCGGTCCGCGTTTGACGTTTGTAAAACAGATGATTTCGTCGTAGTGTGGTGAAAAATTAATTTAAGTATTGGACCACATTGTTTATTTGGGAGCGGCCTGGTAGTGGTAGAACGCGGGACTTCGGTTCCCAGGATCCCGGGTTCGAATCCCACCAATCACCAAATTGCATGTGTTATGCCGTAACTTTGAGGGTGTACAATAAGCTAAATAAGCCTCAGTGCATGTCTAAGGAGACATATAAGCCTGGTTCCGGCTAGAAAAAAATGTATAGTTTATTTTAAAGGCCGCAAAGCTTAACTTATTATAGATTAAGTTTGTGTGATTAGAACAAGTAAAGTTCTGAATGTTTTTGGGTAGTCAGGGGTTAAAAATTTTCCCGTATTTTAAATCAAAACAAATCTTTCATTGTGACAACTTCCCCAACTCAATTTATTGGTAGATGTTTTGTAGATTGTCGATGAATATATCATCGCGCCAGGTGTCACATCGTGAATCAGCTCGGCGGAAAACCAACATTTTTATCGGTGACTGCGGTGAATCGACATGAAAGTTTTAACCTCTCGTTCATAATTTTTCTAAATTCTCCATCCAATACAGGTAAAAAAGTGTACGTTAAATAGTCCAGCCTTCATCTGATCCTTTTTACAGCAGATTCTTTAAGTTTTAAGGTTTTTAGCTGTTTTAAACTGTTTATATTTTTTTAATCAGGTAAATAATATAATCAAAATTGTAAAGATGTCATTACTGGAACATAAATACGTTTAAAATAGATTCATTAGTACCTTTTCTTGTTTACCATTGAATATATGCAGAAATAATTTTCCAGCTCAATTGTACAGGTTAAAGGAAGCAATACAGTCATTTGGTTAGAAAAAATAGTGGGAAAACTATCATAGCCTAAAATTAACAACTTTGTAATTTTAAAATGTTTATGGTAAATTTTGGTTTAATCCGACATGTTCAAAGTGCTGTATAATTTTGCAAATTATATTTCATATGTAGAAAAAAATGATCATAATACGTTCTGAGTTGAATACCTTTTCGCCTAAACTTTGAAAATATCCTTGCCCTTTGGGTTCTATACTAATTTGTTAGCTATATAAGTTTAGAAATAAACTTCGTCTACCGAAAATGTTAATTTTTTCCCGTTGCGGAAATGGACTAGGAGGGAGACTGAAAGTATAAGCAGTATTCCCAAGTAAGTCAAACAAAATAAAACCAAACCAAGTTTTGAGACAGCTTAAACAACTTAAAGTTCCCCATATTGGAGAAAAGCCTTCAATGCTCTAGAGAATTGTCTGTCTAACCAATTAATGATTATCTCCTAACTGATGGTGTCCCGCTACGCTGGGAAAACGTATAAACGAATAATAATAAATTAAAAGAAATGCATCAGCTTTCGTCCCTTCTCTTTATATTTGTGCCCTTATATAGGAAAAGTATTATAAAAAAAATATTACTTTTCCTGGGGTTTTCTCACCGAGACCTTTCATTCAAATATAGATGGGGGTAAGACTTATGGGTTTTTAAAAGTTACGGATAGTTTGGGTGATATTTATATTTACCAATTAATACGATTTTGATTTAAACTCGTTGACTCGTTGCTTATTACATGATTTTATGAGGCACTAGTTCTCTACCAACATAAGTACACATAAAAGAAACTTGAAATAAATATTACTAAAAAAATGTTAACTGGTAAAATTTAACATTTTAAACAAGCACTATTAGTAAATTAAATTTTTAGAACTGAACAGTGCTTAAATCTTATGACTAGAGTAAACATCTTACAAGTTGTTTTAATAACTTTAATTAAAAAAGTGAAAAGTTTGCAAAATTTTTGCTGCAGCGTGGGAAGTAATAACTGAAGCTGTGCAAATTCCAAGCTTATCGATCACAATATTAAATTCATGGCTTCAAAAGGAAGGGAAGTTTTTTAAACGTTACGAGCAATATCCTAATATGAACAAAAAAATGTCAAACTAGCTTAGCAAGAATGGTTAGTCTAATTTTTAAACAGTCATTTCATTGCGTTTAAATTAAAATTGCAAAGGTAAGAATTATATCATAAAAGACAGCCGTATATTTAATTGGAGATAGTAAACAAAGTTTAAGACTTATTATTTTTTAATATTTTTAGCAGTGCCAATTTATTTATGTGTTTTTAGCGAATTTCCCCCTATAGGGAAGTAGCTATTACCGTAGGCGGCACGGTAAGACTTAAGTGCGGGACCACCGTAACTTTTCATTTTGAGGTCCCTAGACCCCAAAAACACCGTTCGTTCAATTTCATATATATATATATATATATATATATATATATATATATAGGGATATATATCAGTCCGTAGGCGCGATAACTTTTGAAAAATCGAGTTCGAAAACCAGCAGGATAGGTTTGCTCTAAGAAGGTTTTTTTGACGAAATAAAATTTATTTTCAAGATTTAATACCTTTTTATTAATTTTATTTGAATTTAATTGTTAAAATTGAACTCAGCTTAAAAAAACAAACAATTTAGCAATTTGAATTATTATTCTACGTCAATCCGTTGCTTAGAAATTGGATAGTATTGGATGTGCTAAACACAGTACGTTGTCCAATATTATTTTTAATTTTCCCTCCAAAAGTATATTCACCCTGGGGGATGTTTCATAAAACACCTGTAAAACAGGTCCTGTAATACAGGACTTTTAAAATAAAAAATACAATGCCTGTAAAATCTGTTTCATAAAAACCATTATACAGATACAAAATCAGCTGTGAATCTTCATCTGAATGACGAGATTGTGTTTCATAAACAGTAGTGTCCTGTATTACAGGCTCTGTAAATTGGAGAAATTCTTATTGTACTCAAGACCACCATAAAATATTTACAAGTCATCCATTTTATATTTACACAGAGTGTTGTTGGAACTTTTTTGATTTGTAAGTAGTTGAAATTGACTCAGAACGCAGTTCTAGTGATGATGAAAACATAATTATTTGTAGGGCAAGGATATTTAAACAAAGAATTTCATATAATCTTTTTGCAAGAAACCTACGAGTTCTAATTGACTTAATTAATTAAATATGAGACATGGTAATAGGCTAATAATCAACACAACATGTTCATCTTATAAATTTAAATTATTTGTTGATCCATATAACTAACTGTTAAAAAAGACAAATTTCATAAATCATTCACATTAAAAAAAAAACACATTTTAGTCTAAACAAAACCATTTTTTCGTCTAAAAATTTTGGAAGAGTGCAATAATTAGAACAATAACATTTTGGAAGATTGTAAGAATAATTATTAATATGAGCACGGTTTATAGTATTTCTTTAGTTTTCCTATTATATATTATTTTTATACGTAACGCATACTTCTCCTAAAACAAAATAAGGTTGAAATAATATAAAAATATAGAAAGAAATACGAATTAAATATTTATTTCCTCCCAACTCGATGTATTAATGTTAATGTTTGTGGACTTTCCTTAACAACATTCAGCATTATTTTTATTAAACATATTCCGATTAAATATTGCTTAATATATTATTTTTTGTTGGACAAACTAGTAAGAAATATGAATAAATTCTTTATTTGGACAGATACATCATATTTTGCTCACAAACGTAATTATATTAATCACATATTCAGAGACCGTAATAGTCATTCTAACTTTGATCTTCTATGATTAATATTAAAAATAACTATTCGTAGAAACAAATCACACCATTCGATAGGAAATTTAATATACTTTAAGTACTCAACCGGAAAACCACATAGGTGTCAAAATTTGGCGGCAGTTCTAATTCGAAGCAGCGCGCGTCGCGTTTTTCCCAATCTCACCCATGTTATAAGAACGGTACCCGCTCCTGGTAGTGGTGGGGGAGCGGAGTGGCCGCCGGACCGTTCTCGCGGCATTTAGTCGCTGTTCCATGTTTATAGTTCTATGCTCACTCCTTGGCTTTGCTTGATAACGTCCACGCACAGAGCAATAGTCTATGTGGGTGGGGCAAAGGCAAGGTAAAAAAGACGCCGCCACCCTCTTAAAAAAAAGTGAGACCAACCCGATGGACACTGCATAGTCCCTCACTTCATTCCACGCTTTCCTCCTAGATTCCTTTGTTATGTTCGGGCTGTATTGGTCGAATAATTGGCTTTTCTTTCTGATTATCATTCTCAGAAAATTCCTTATCAACATATTTTTTCCCTCTCTTGTAGACGTGATATTGGTTAGAAGGAATAAGTGTACCAAGTATATTCACTATATAATTCTAACCTAAATTGAAAAAGTAAACAAACAAATCCCAGGATTCTATTGTAATACAGGTAAAAATTTACAGGTGATTTTATGATTGTAGAATAATTTTTATGAAACAGATGTTACAGGCATTGTATTTTTTATTCAAAAAGTCCTGTATTACAGGACCTGTATATCAAGCCTTTTTTGAAACAGCCCCTTGTAAGTGGCTGATACAAACAATAATGTTCTCATAACCACTAAAACTCCTTCTTGAGACCATTTCAACTACTAAAAGACAAGAATACTTCCAAAACTACACTGTTCAAACTAAAAAGATATAACGTGTACAACTTTTATGGCAGTCTAAATCTATCTTATTTACATGGCCTGTAATACAGGCAGTATTAAATCTCCTGTAAATTGTTTTACAGTTGACAAATTTTATGAAACACATGATTGTAATATTTACCAGTAATACAGGGAAATCCCCTGTATTACAGGCCCTGTAAGTTTTATGAAACAGCCCCCTGATTTAAGATATTAAAAAAATACAACTCTGAACATATGATTAAATTTTCATGTGATGAATATTTTATTTGTGTTTATTTTGAATACGTAGAGTTCATTGATCAAGATTTTGCAGAAAATATATACTGTATAAAAAATACAAATTATTTTTAAAATTAATAAGGAAAGTATCAGCAGAGAATGAGTAATATGAGTAAAGTATGAGCATAACATGAGAAAGTATGAAAGGATGAGGAGGGGGGGGATGTCTTGGTCTAAACTGCCTGAAAATATAGCATAATATATGGTATGTTTACAATGATGAGGATTTGATAATATGTTTTATTGAAATTGGATGGAGAAGTAGGTCTGACGCAACAGGGATTTTTTAATTACTGTAAAACTGACCATATGATTAAATTTAATTTTCTCATGACATTTCATGTTCATATTTCATCGTTGATACAAATAATTGTTCAACTTAAATGGTGTACTAATGCATTGAACATACTAAGTAATTTTCTAGTACAGATAGTAGTCAATGTCTGTTTTACGGGAGAGGACACTCCGCACGATGACACGGCATCACTAAATTGCAAATAACAAGGTGCCAAGGGGGTGTGGGAAGGTAAAAATAGCTTTAGGGGCTTCCTGAAATGAGGCGTGTGAAGTACAAAGCCGGACATGACTGCCAACACCAATTATAAATGTTTATTTTAATAAAAAAAACCATGTGCGGAGGAAAACTCCGCATGCGCACACTCTAGGGTTAAAATTAGTATTATTGAACGTCAATCTGAAAATAAGTAAACGAGGCGAGGCTTATACTACCAGTGCCCTTGAATAAAAAATTAGGAATCTCAAATACGATTATAGGCCTAAGTTATTTTAATTTATGAAAATCATTTAATGTACATTTATTTTCTTTAATCCTAATTAATGATAGGATTATACCTACCTCTGAAAGTTGAAGACACAAAAATTTCCTCTTTACACAAAGTCAAGTTTATAGGCTAAATCAAATTAAATAATATGTAGTTTACGCCATACCTTCATGTGTCAAAGTTTTCTCAATGGACATCTACATTTTGAAATCAAAGCGAACAAGTTACAATGTTTCGGTGAATCATATTAGGTGTAGGCAGGGCCACACTAAAAAGCAGGCCATGCAGCAGAATTCATTACATCGAACCAGTAGGTAGGCTGGCTGAGAATCTGGCTCAGGTCTCACAGCTGTGCAGCTGTCAGTTTCTTTCAAAAAAAAAAAAAAAACATGAAAATGTAAATAAACATAAACATAGGAAACATAAATAAACAAGGAATAATTTATGCTTGGTTCTACGTTAACATTTTCATAGAGGATTTCCATAATCAATGTATTTCAAATTGCAATTTAAGTTGTACTAGCCAGCCTATGATATAATCAGCGGTTGATTTCATAATCATATGAGATGAATATTAGTAAACAAATATACCCAACATAGGTAATAGAATTGCATTGCCCCATAAGGCCTGTACTGAAAGGTGAATGTGGAATTGAGTACCGTATAGTGATGTGGGTGTTAGTTCCCAGTATAATTATGTGACGTGTCACAGCGATTGCTGCAGCATGGCCTGTTTTTTAGAGTGACTTTGGTCTAGGTCACTATTCTTTACCTCTTTAACTCAAAAATTCATATAATTTATTGATATACTATCTGTAAGATCTTAAATTAGCTCGAGTCACCTCTTTTTGGTGAATTTAATTAAGAATGTCCTATATGACTCGAGCTATGTTTTTAATACATTAGATAGGCCTACATTAGATACATTACTTGGAATAGCGTCCTACCCAGGAAGGTATTTTAAGCTAAGTATGAATGACAGATGAGTGAATGATGATCGTGGCGCGATCTTGTAGTCTTGTTACTGACTAAGGTCGACTTGTTCCTTAGACAGGACTGTTAATTAATAGAACAACAGGCAATGGCAACTAAGGGACCTACATTTTAATGTGGGATGCGAACCAAAATTTCCCCGGTTAACAATTTTTCGCAACACTACACTAGTAAGTAGCCGATTTCCGCTTCCGATTTACCGCACGAGTGCGGTAAATGCTCAATGTTGCCAACTCAAGAAAAAAAAATTATATCACACAATTTACATACATTATACATAAACACAACATACACATTTTAACTATGACGACCATACTTAAACTAAACTAAACTTAACCAGTTTAGTTAATTGTAACTAAACTGGTTCCCAGGTTGCGACTACGTATCTACGTACAGTTAATAGCGATAAGTTAATAAAGAGCAGTGTTATTTAATCAAGTGTTGCCGTCTGTGTGACGATAAGACGTATTCCTAGAAAGGCCTACTCGGTCGCTGAACACCAGAGATAACGCTTTTTCTTATTTCCCCCGCACAGACAAATACCGTATAGTTTTGTTCGTATTTTCTCTCTACAGTTTAATTAATATTTTTTAAATCTTTTAACTTTCATAGAAATGTTGTTTTTTACTTACCCTGTATTTTGTGCTGGTAGTGTTGCGAAAACTATCGTACGCAACTCGTCCGGGAAGGTGTTTACGTTGCTCGCATGAAATTCCCGCGCGACGCTTGCGGAGCGCGTGAACTATCATGCTCGCACGTAAACACCTACTTCCCGCACTAGTTGCGTAATATACTTTTACGAACTTGTCTAACTATGAGTACGGTCCTATGAACATAGTAGTCATTAGTGCGGATGTTAATCCCCACTAAGGAACACCACGTCCACAATCTATTGCTCATAATAAAATTACATATCAAGGTCTCACTGAAAATACCTGGGTTATTGCCCATTCTATACTAGCTTGAACGACTAGGCTAGCAGATTTTTTAGTAATGACCAGACTAGTTCGAAGACATGAAAAGTTTATGTATAAACTGTTTAGGTAGGCCCTACCAGACTCTACAGTAGTTGCTGATGCAAACATAGCCAGCTCAAGTGACGGGCCGCGCCAGTCAAACTTACTTATATTTAATGTAGAAAAACTAAACCTAGGAGTTATCTGGTTTTACAGAAAACACATGACCTTGGTGTAAAGAAAAAGAAAGAAGTGAGCATGGTCAGCTGATATGACGTATTAGTTAGGCTCTCGAAATTAGCGGACCTAGAAGACAGTAGAACAGAGACCGTACAAATAATATTTTGATTCAGTTGTCGTAACTGGTTTATATTAGTCGTAGTAAGGGCTAGTTGCGTGAGCCCAACTAAGTCACACCAGCTGACTCTGCACACATCTTTCTTTTTTCTTTACATTATTAAGAAAATGGTACGACGTAATGGTATTCAAACCTTTAATTGGGATCAAGCCATTTATTAACACTGCCAGGCCTATCGCAAGACATCGGGTTCCCACAACCCTAATCAAGTCTATTTGCAGATAAATGCGGTGAAAGTTTGTTGACATTTGATTGTACGTTGTTTATTACGCCTAATAATTTAAAATAAACAGTGTATGAAAGCTCCGGCAATAGAGTAGGCCAATGCTCAAAATATTGTAGCCTACCCGGCATAACACTTGATTTTCTACCAAGGAATGGTAGAGAAAATCCAATCATTAAAAACAAAACAGCTTATTTGTCATTACGAGAACACTTCAATTGTTCAAATATGTAATTATTTAACTTTAAACATTGTAGGCTAGAGACCTAGGCCAGCAAATAATTATAACTCATGCCCACAACATGAAACATGATGTTGGCTGTGATATATAAAGTTACAAAGATGCAAACCAACCTGCTAACCATTCTAACACACAAGATTATCAAAATATGATATTAAATAGGCTTAGTTTAAAAAATTCCATCTTTTTGCAGATAGTTTTGACTGGTTTTGACTGTTTTAAGTTTAGAGGTTAAGTCGAATGACAACATTGAGAGGCAGCCAGGCTGTTAAACAGCATAGTGACAATAGACAAACTGAAATAAACCTCATATAAATTGAAAAAAATAAATTCCCTTCACTCAATGACAGCACAAAGTATTGATATTGAAGTTATTTATATTTCTTTCAAAATATTTTACCAGACAATCGTTATACAATTCAAATGGTTTACTCTCTATTCAAACAATGTTTCACATTGGGTGCGTTCAGCCGCAGTCACCGGTGGCTAACCGGTAACCATAGTCACTAATAGGCAAATCCACCACATCTTGACAATCAACAATGTCCGGTTATTTACCGAATCCACCGTAAACACAACATCGGTGGATGCACAACTATGGTCGGTAGGTGGTATGTCCACCGCTACCGTTCACTTAACATAGGTTATATATTACCCTGCGGTGATTGCGGCTGAACGCGCCCATTAAGTCACGCTAAGGGATAGGAGCCTTGTACTATGTGACAACTGGTTAAAATGCGTTAGCACAATATGATAGGCCTACATATGTTTGGGAACAATGCTTAAGTTTATAACTTGCTTAATAGTTTCCATGAAGGCATAATAATTAAATTTTGTTCCATGGCGATAGTATATTTTTTTTAATTGGCTGAACATGCAGTTCTGCTGCAAGTAATAGGGATGTTTTATTTACAAAACTAACCATATGATTGAATTTAATTTGTTCATGAGATTATATTATTTGTTTTTCCGGTGTTTTGAATTCGTTGATTACTTGTTTTCTTACATTTATATACTATAACAAGACTACATTTATTGAAAATTGGGGCTCAGGTGCTCATACTGCGCTTGTGTAGGGTAGATCTGCTCTGATTTCATTGAGCAATGGAGCCGTCTGCTCTTAATAAAGGATCTAATACTACTCAAGCCATTTGATGAGGACTTGTATTATATAGAATGCCACTTAGTTTCGAGTTCAACCGCATACAGTGGCACTAGGATGTGTTGAACCAGAATACCACCTACTTAAGCAGTAAACTGAAAGTACAGATTGTAGGGGTGGGAGGGGGTTGTTATTATATACATATATATAAATGGTTAAATTTTCATTTATAAAGTTAAAACAATAGTAATAATTATTTTGTTTTTATTCCCTTTGAATTGTTAATATTTAGAGTTTGATATAACACCACATACCCCTGATAGTACGTCATGCAAATGTGCGAACCAATAATTAGGATATAAAATTTTGAAAAAATTAAGCTTTTTCTTTAAAAAAATTATATATTTTCTATATGAATAATTACAAACGGATAATGATCAAGCGTAAACAATTTTTAGCAAATATGGTACCCAATAGACCATATTTGAGCAGAAAATGTGTTATTAAAATTAAATAATAATTCGATATTATACTTTATATATGTCTGCCTACCATATATTAATTGGGTATTTGAATAGAAAAAGTGAAGAATTCATGAACCAAATAAAAATAAAAACTTGTTAACATTAAATTATATATGACGGAACAAAATATATCAAATAAAAAATAACAATAATATAGACATTTTTATTATTAAAATATATTTAAATAAATATGTGCCCATATGAAAATGTTTTACAATGCTAAGTAATATCATTTGACAAATGGAAATTCGCTGAGTACGCAAGTCTGCTGCGACGGTTGTATTTTAGTATAGAATTCCCTATAACAAAGAAATAAGTAACGAAAATTTAAGTTTTAATACAAGAGGAGATTTTTAAGAGCAATTTCATTTGACATAATGTATAATGATATATCTAAATGTTGAATTAATACGAAATCTTCATTCCCATTCTGTTACGTGATTTTCAACGTAAAAAATACACTTGATTCAATTTTTCAAACTGCAGCTGTTGATGTCAGCGAGATGAACAATCAGCGCGAGGTACTGTTTGTTATTCCTAACGAAATCCTGTCAAAGCATGAAAATAGAGGAGGCGGGTTTTTATGGGCAGCTGGCAGATTGGATTCAACGGAAATCTATTGCACTAAAGATGAAATAGATAAAATATTTATTATCCTATCAGTTATAATCTATTATAGACCAATAATTTTTGAAGATGATTAAACAGTAGTTAAATTAGTATTAAAGATAAAGATTGTTTGTTTGATAAAAATCCACTCCGTTCTAAAGTAACTCCAGGTAAACCTAAAATGGCTGTTAAACAATATTCGGATAACAGGAAACATAAAACATAAATGTTAAAGCCATTTGAGTGAACGATGACATTTAATTCGTAGATAACAGTATTAAGGAACTAAAGTAACTTAACGCCTGTTAACTAAATGCCTGCTACTTTCATCGGACAACGAAAAGCTTCATTTCATTTTGATTAAAAATAAACCGCTGAAGTATTTTTGCCCAATATAAAGCAAGTTGTGTTCTCGAGTACAAAGAAAAGAGAACATAAAAATTTTATAGAGGGGAGGACATACTCACAAACAATAAATACACACTTTTATTCATTTATATTTCTCATAAACCTACAAATAGAGGATTTATAGATTTACGTATCAGCGCGAATGATGCAGCAAAGTGGAAAGTAGTTTGTCTTAGCTCCTTAACTTTTAATCCATCTGTGATCTTCTGAAGAGTAATTAATCAACGCCTAGAACTGTTCTAAGCTTTCTAACACCTTTCAGCTAGAATTAATATGAGATTTTAATTAAGAGAATAATATTGCCTTATAGTGCTACAGTAAAATTAGCTTTAAAATGGGGCAACATGGACTTAAAAAAAAGGTTTATAACCATTACTGAATCGTCAAACACAATCCCTCCAATATTTAAAATATATCCCTGATGTTAACGTCGTGTTTGGGAGGGAGGGAGGTTTTAAAGAGGGGAAATTTTTTTCTATGGATTAAACCTCTAAGTAGGCCTAATTGTCACGTGCCGGCATTAATAATTCCTTTTTTTAGCTTTAATGTATAAAGTCTATGTTAAATGTTTCAGTGTTTTTAACTTCAAATATTTATTGTGGTTTGAATGTAGTATGAACTGTGACAACCACTTATGTGTGAAGATGTAAATAGTTAAAGACAGCTGATGATTCATTCCGAATGCATCGCGTCTAAATGCGAAAGGCAAAAAGGTTTGCCATACAATAATATAATTGAAATATGTGTCAAGGCTATAAAATCAATTGAAGTAACTTTTCATTTAGCGGAAAAATATTTGGTTTTCATAAATATATATATATATATATATATATATATATATATATGTGTGTGTGTTCATAATGTTAATATTTAGCCTACCTGCATATTAGTTTACATTAATAAAATTATTCGTTGTCAGAATCTATACGAATCAATCAATGTAATTACAACACGATCACCTTTTTATGCAAATAAAAGTATAAAAATCAAACTGATTTAATGATATGGTTTACGTTTACTTCCCTTTTTTAATGAGTAAACTTCAATACTTCACTCTGCACTATAACTTCAATGATGAACTCAATGTTTATCTATAGTCCTGTCTCTATATATACTTGGTTACACACAGTCCATCCGGGATTTATAGCGATATTGATCTTTTTGAACTGATTAGTGTCATTGAGAACATTCTAAGAATAAGCAGGCATATATTTCAAAGCCAATTAATTCATTGTCAACAAGTTGACATGACTACTTCGAACTATTCAATATATTCAATCTAATCCATCACAAAGCTAATCCATCACGCTATACACTACTACAAGTGCTATGAACAGTAATTGGCTTTGTCTGCAGTCTAGTGCATTGCATCGCCAATGGAACCGCCCAGTCATGGTTAACTTGTTGCTTAATAATTTTATTAACATATTATTCTAATTCAAATTCAAATTCAAATTCAAATTCTTTATTTGTAGTTGACAATTTATAAAATTGTATTACAAAAGTCAGTTAGTTTTAGCAATAACCACAATACATTTGTTGTAAAACTAAAAATTACATCTGCATAAAAATGAAAACTAGCTAGTCAAAAACTCATCAACAGAGTAAAATGCCCTTTCCACTAGGAATTTTTTTAATGCCTTTTTAAAAGATGGAGGTGTTATTTTATTTTGTATAATAGAGGGAAGTTTGTTATAAAATTTTGGACCAATGTTTTGTGGAAGAGATGCAGCCAAATCTAATCTGTGAGAATTTTGCCTATGTATAAACCTATTTCTTGTAAAGTGGTCATGGATATCTGCGCCTAATTGGAATGAACAATATTTAAATTTATAGAATATTATGACCTGGAAAATGTATTGCGATGCCAAAGTCAAAATATTCAAGGATTTGAAAAGTTCCCGGCAAGACGTTCGCCGATTGACTCCGGTCATTATTCTAACAGCCCTTTTCTGTAATTTAAAAACGCGTGAAAACAACGTACCGGAAGCTGAACCCCAGAGCACAATGCCATAAGACAGTCTTGATTCTATCAGTGATGAATAAATTAGTTTTTAAATAAATAAATTTTTGAATTTGGCAAATCTACATAGCAGAAACAATTGTGAAGACAATTTTGCACATAATGTATTAATATGTTGCGACCACGAAAGTTTGTCATCGAATATCAATCCGAGATATTTGCTTTCAGTCAAAAAGGGAAGTTCAAAATCATTCATGAGGATCATTGGGTTGGTGATATTATTTTGATTTCGGTTAGAAAAAAACAAGCAATTAGATTTTTCTGGATTTATGTGTAAATTGTTACTGTTAAGATATTGATAAAGTTGAGATAGTTTTAAATATGAATCAATTTCTAAGTCTAATGATAAATTATTTTTGAACATGATTGCTATATCGTCCGCGTACATAGTTAACGTTAAATTTGGAACTGATTTCACAATACCATTTGTGTATAGTATATATAAAATAGGTCCCAATATTGAGCCTTGTGGAATACCAAAAGTTAACTTAATACTCTCTGAGCTCAAATTATTTATTTCAACTTTTTGGATTCGGTTTCTTAAAAATGACATCACCCATTGTAAGGAGAGGCCACGCACTCCATTGTTATAAAGTCTATCAAAAATAATTTTATGGTCAATACAGTCAAAGGCCTTTTGTAAATCTAAAAATACACCAACAGTTTTTAATTTACAGTCCAACCCAAGAATTGCACTCGTTGCAAAGTCAACCATTGCATCGGTTGTATTTTTCCCCCTAACAATGCCGTATTATTCTTTGCAGATTAAATTATATCGAAATAAAAAATTCATCAGTCTTTTAGCAAAGACATGTTCGAAAATTTTGGAGAAGGTTGAAACATTTGCAATGGGGCGCCAACTACCCGGCAAACCAGAATTGCCGTCCTTAAATATTGGGCGAATCAGTGTTTGTTTTAAGTCATGCGGGAAAATACCTCCTGACATTGATGAATTGATAATTTCAGATAGAGGGTGAGAGATATTTTTTGCACAGTGGCGAATAATTTTATGAGTAATACCATCATAACCAGCCGAATTCGAATTTTTGAGGTTCATTATTATTTTATAAATTTCGGTAGGGTCTGTAGGATATAGGCAGAGCGAATGAAGACAAGTTACATCTGCTAATGGCTGTACGGTGTACGGTGTACGGCTGTAATGGGTTCCGTTATCAGTGACTGTTTTTGTTTACCAAGATGGGCAAAATAAACATTGAACGCTTCCGGACTTGGCATATCAGCAGGCAATGGAATGTGTTTCTTTTTCCTGTCACTGTCAATAATCTTCCAGGCATCTTTAGCGAGGTTATCACTCCTGCTTAGACGATTGTATATGTCCATTGCTTTAGCGGCTTTTATAACTTTACGGTATATATTTTTATATTTTTTGTAATAATCAATGAATTGTACTGAATTATTAAATTTCTTTTGTAAATCGAGCTCTTTGAGCTTCATTGACGATATCCTTATCCCTTTAGTGAGCCAAAGTTTTTTATTCAATTCTTTATATTGCTTTTTAACTTTTAACGGACATACTTGCTGAAAATAAAACTAAAAAATATTGTAAAATTGTCTAAATTTATCATCAGGACCGGACGCACTGTGTAAAGATTCCCAGTTTTCTGTTGATAAAAGGAAATTTAATGTGTTTAAATTAGCCGAACATGTATCGTTAGTTGTTACGGATGTAGTGTTCCCCTTCTTGCATGATTTACGCGAATATTTTTTGGTAAAAGTGAACTCCGAAGTTTGAGCGAAGTGATCAGACAAACCTGTGCCAACCACTTCCACCTGCAACATTTGAGGGTCAATATTAGACAATGCATGGTCTATTAGCGTGGAAGAGGTGCTAGTTACTCTTGTTGGTGAGTGTACAAATTGAGCTAAATTAAATTCGTTCATTAGATCTACTAACAACCGTTTATCTCTTTCATCTTTCAGCCAGTCTATATTTAAATCTCCAACAATTAGGCAATGTTTTTTGTTCAAAAGGTGTTTTGATAACATGCTGTAGAAAGCTTTAAAAAATAAATTTAAATAACTTGGTCTTCGTGAACTATATATACCGAATAAATAAAGTTTTATTTCTTTATCAATAATTATCTCAACTCCTACTGCTTCGAATACAATTTCTTCACAAAATTTACTTACATTCACTATATTTACATTTAAATTGCTCCTGGCTAAAATTACTATTCCACCACTACTTTTATGTTTGGTTCTAGAAAAATCGCATATAATATTATACTGATTGAAGTTAATACTGTACAGTTCTTCCTTTCTCAATCCATGTTCACTTAAAACTAAAATATCTGGTTGTTCTGTTTGTAAAAATATATTTAATAAATCAATTTTTTCCCTGACATATTGAATATTAAGATGAGTAATTTTTAGTTTGTTTGTCTTCACGACAGTATCTTTTAAAAAACTAGATGCATTGTTCAATAGATTACCTTTAACTACTGCAGAATAGTTTTCTTTGTCTTTTTGTTTTAGTTTAAATAGTTGGCCTCGCTAACTTTTTCAGCAATCAATAAAGACAACCTATCTTTTCCATGCACATTTAAATGTAAGCCATGTGAGGTATAGTTGGTTTTCGGTATGTTGGAGAGAGAAACTATCTTAAAATTATCATACCTCAAAGACTCTATAACTAAATCAATATTTATTCTCCTAATTGTGCTATTTAGCTCTGGCTTATCGTAACGCAGTGGAATTGTACACATTACTACATTTGTGTGTTTCACTTTACTTGCTAAATTAGCTACACATTTCTTGATATCAAATGATTCAATTGCTGCTTTGGAATGGATGTTATTTGTCCCACCTAATATTACAAGATGGTCACTTTTACCCAACTTCGAGATTTCGTTTTCCAGGCCACTTGTTACATTTTCCAGCGGTGCATTTGGTTTCACATGACGCTATATGACGCTATATTTTATATTACGCTTCATGACGTGCAATTTTTGTAAACATTCATTTATTATACTATATATGATATATTTGTACCAATTGGGCTACATATCTGTTTTATATTTTTATCCTCAATCTTTAATAATGTTGTAACTTTTTAATTGCATTTCAATCATTTCTAGAGTTTCCATTCAGTCTATTACATATGCCCTGGCTCGTGTCTTTTCCTTTTCACAATTTGCATGTGCCACAGCGCAGGTGGAGTATGCGCCAGGCATGACCTAGGCTAATTGAATCAAAATGTGCAAGATACCGGAGCGCTAGCATCCACTGGCCTTGGATTTCCGTGTGTCTCCAGTGGCAATTCGAATTGAAATGCATTTCAGTTATTACACCAGGGTCTGCTCTGGTTCCTGCTATGAATACTTATTGGCTGTTGTCTACTTTATTGCATTACCAACGGACATAATGTCCATTTCACGTAAGCTCATTGTTGCTTTACAATTAATTGAACTCCCTCTAAAATCGAGGGGAATAATATTACACTTTGTGTGCGATATTTGTAAACATTAATTAATTACATATCGTACCCTATGTATTCGTATCAATTGGCAAAATGTTTGTTTTATTTTTTATTCTCAATCTTGAAAAACGATATAACGTTTTCATTGTATTTTAATCATTCCTAGGTTTTTTATTCGATTTATTAATTATGTCCACACTGGTGCCTTTTTCTTTGCACTTTGCGCTTGAATCACAGTGTAGGTTGTGTATGCGACGCCAAGCATGCTCTAATTGCATCACAAGTGTCAAGATACCGTAACGCGTCATTCCACTGACTGACCTTGGATTTCGACGTGTCTCAACTGCCTTTCGAATTTAAATACATTTTTTTGTTACTTTGTTCCATGGTTTTGAGCAAAACTAATGACAGACGCTATAAGGTATGAGCTGACGCATATTGAACTAAAAGCTGGGATAAACGTTGAAACGAATGTTGAAAGTGAAAACTCACGATTGTGGACATACCTATTCGTGAGCAAATAGAAGACACACGAACACAAAAAAACACAAACACAAACATACACAAACACACACAACACAACACAAACACAACACACACAACACAACACACACAACACTTTTTTTACTTATTTCGTGTGCTTTTGGGCCTCTTTTCAGAAGTTTCGGACCCTTTTTAGGTCTTTCCGGGCCCCCTGCAAGCCCGGGCCCCTATGCATTTGCCCCCCTTGCCCCCCCTTGTCGCCGGCCCTGAACACAAATAGAAACACGCATGATTTGTTTCGTGTTGCAGTGGAAACAAATTCAAACCAATACCGTTTAATTTATGGTAGTCAGTGATACTAAAACGTTCATGAGGTTTGTATACGCATTAAAAAAAATTCTGGATGGTTCTGGGAATTTCGGGCCGTCCAATACAAAAGTTGTACCTAAACGTTTAATGCTCGTAGAGTTAATAATCAAGCAATATAATATTCTTTGACGCCTAGCGCAAAGAAATACATTTACATCAAACATCTTGTTAGAATGGGTATAAAAACAGCCCGTTAAACGTAAAATTGATGTTTTCCACATTTCAGAGGTTTCATTCTGATTACAGAAGCCATAACTGCGAATATGATCTCGTTGTAAACGAGACTGAAATGTTATTATAATCAAATTTTATGGGTAATGCAGTTATATTAGCAATTTCAGTATCATTCTTTTTTATTCTTAGATGCAGTTTATATTCCAGGAAAGCCTCCAGCTATGGAAATTTTAAACAAACGAATGAAAAAAATGTCACTGGATTTTTGTGTTAAACGTTTAAGCTGATATATTAAGTTGTAAAATGATACAATAAAGTGTTTGTGCTTATTTATTATTTATGCTTGACCCTTAGTTCAGATTACACGTAATTCATTGGATTGTTTTCAGCCTATTGTGTAAACATATTTAGAGTTTAATAAGAAATATTCTAAAAGATTTAAGGCATTTTTCCCGTTACCTTTATAAGATTCATAATCAAAAGTCGCATGCTTGTTTCTAGATATAGAAAATTGTAATTGAAAATATTTATTGTTGTCATTGGCTACAAGGATTTGCTAAACTGAAGTAAAAACTCACCGCCTAATGCAATCAAATTTTAATTATAAGCTAATGATCGTTTCGCCCCTATAAAATCAGGGGCATCATCAGCTCTCACTAACGTTTTCTTAAAAACATAACTATTGAGTCTTTAAAAGGTAAAAATTATATTTAACTCTTTTATCATAACATAACCTTTACATTAAATTGAAACTGATTTTTTAACTTAATTTAAATAATTTGCAGACGAATCAGCTGGTATAGTATGAAAATCCCACATTTGACGGCTCCGTAGCTTAGTTGGTAGCGTTCTGAGTTCTCACTCAGCCGGCCCGGGTTCAACTCCCGGCCGCGGCTCTAAGCAATTTTCATACGGTAAGCGCTGAGACATGAGGTACCTTCGTCAAGAAGATCTCAATGTTCGTCAAGAACCTTGATGATTTGACGGAGAGTGAAGGCTGATAACCCTTCTTAGGTAAGAGCGGAGGGTGCACAATAAGCTAATTCTGCTGCGTTGCAACACCATGGTCAAGTGAAGCCATCTCCCTCTTTTTTTGAAAAAAATACCACATTTAATTTCAATGTAATGTTTTAAATTAGGAAAAAAGTGTTGTATATGATGTTTTACTTCGTTAAAAGTACTAAAAAATTGTGTTTTCACGAAAAATTAGAGATCGCTGACTATGCCCCTGATTTTAAATGGGCGAAACGATTGTTGGCTTTTAATAAAAACTGGATTGCATTAGACGGTGAGTTTTTAATTGGTTACAGAATTATTTGTACATTGTAGCGTATTAAAGTTCTCCTGATTTGATGTTATAGATTTATTGGCTATACAAGCAATATCTATGTTGTAAAAATTAATCCCCATTTCCTTTGGTCTCGCCGCAACTTGAGAATGAATGTATATCTGGCGCCAATTCTTGGGGCCCAGTCCGCGCATGGGGCGGGGAGTGGGTAGGCTGGGAGGAGAGGGGAGTAGTAGCGGCAGCGGCGGCCGACATTGTACTAGCCTGGCTGCGTACGTTCGGCAGCTCGCACATAGTTACTGCTTCTCTGTCAATCTTTGTTCAGAGTAACAAGACGCTTCAATAAATACTAATGAAATATTTTATATTATTGAATAGAATTAAAACAGATCATTAATCGTCAGTAAGAGTCAATGTTCCGTCGGTCAATGTTTTTGGGACGACATGTAGTGACACGCTATTGTTGACGGCTGAGAGCAGAATGACAGTGCTGCGCTCTAGTGAGGCGTTGTTGCGCATGCGCACTAGCCGTTTTTGCTACCGCGCATCCACCGCACTGGGCCCCAAGAATTGGCGTCAGTTATACTGAACTAAATAATCATATTTTGATTAGGATTTTTGCGGACATTTGCCATCACTGATTAGTAAAAAACAAGTTTCACGACGTTTCGGGATCTGGAATCTGATCCCGTCTTCAGTCTCAGCTCAGCTCTGATTGGGTGTGGACGTGTTCTCTCCTGTCTGGTGATTCTTGATACTTGTGATTCCTGTTTTATTTTGTGTTATTGTTTTTCTTTTCAGCTTATTGTTTTCGTGACTGCTTTTACAGTTCTCTGTTTTAGCTGTGTTTTTGTCCAGGTTTTCCTGGCTATGTGTTACTAATCTTGTTATGTTCTAGGTTTTCTTCCACCTGAAGACGGGATCAGATTCCAGATCCCGAAACGTCGTGAAACTTTTTTTTACTAATCATTGATGGCAAGTGTCCGCAAAAATCCTAATCAAAATATAAAATCACCATCACCAACAATGAATTTCAAACAAAGAAGTAAATAATCATTTTTGTTGCGTTCATTACTGCTGGGATAAGGCGTTTTATAAAAGAAATTTTTAAGGCTCTACATAACTAACCGTCAAGGTTTTCATAATATTCAATCCATACTACATTATGTTTCATCTGTTCTAAATGTGATCACACGTTTACAATGTACATCTCTTGTAATTTAATTTTAACTGTCTAGTTCAATACTGTAACAAATTCGTATAAAAGACGGTAGATTTCCACGGGTTAACCGGGGTTTAACAGATATATAATTTGTTTTCATTGAGAACTGATATTGACATTATAAACTGTCAGCCTACAAAAACAAATAAAAAACGTGAAAAGAACTATAGTATAAAAAATATGTTCGAGGCATTTTCACACGTGAATCATTGAGTAAGTTTCGTAACATCGTATGTCTGTGTCAAATCTTACTTGGCTTGTTTAGAATATAAATTGAACATGTTTATGGCAGGAAGTCCAGGTCCGTCCTATTATTCTGCCAATTACTGTTCCCAAACACGTAGCGCATCACTTAGGCCGGTCCCAAGTGGTCACAAGAGATCTTGCTTGTCTCCGGACTACTGACAAACAATACTAAAAGCCTATATGATTTTATCATCACAATTTGTGAGATAGTGGTTTAATAAAGTTTTTTACGTTTGTATAATTTAAAAATGATGGTAATGCACTAAACCTTTCATCGATGTCATAAAAAAACTATTTTTCACTACACTACTATGATATCACCTATTTATTCTATGTGTTTTTCACCTGCGAAAAGTCATAACTGCATTGGTTACTAAGAGAAATTAGTATATTACGTTACTAGCTCGGTAAGTACCGTTTTACCATGATTTAGTACCGTTTTTTTAAGCATGATAGTTCCCGCACGAGTAAGAGACGAGCGTAGGATTTTCATGCGAGTACGGTAAAACTTACCGGGCCTGTGACGTACGCTATTTTACATTATACTACTCAGAAATAACTTATTTTTAATCATATTATGTTTTTTGCATACATCATAACGTTTCACGATTCTCCACACCTAACCTTTAATAAACAAACATTTGTTACTGCTCCCATTGCAACCTCTAAACATGCATTAAACGTCGGTTTGCTGCAATCAGCTGATTGTTTTGATTGTTTACTTCCGTTGTGTCCGTTTCCTAGTGCTCGGTAAATTTACTGTGTAATTCAAATTTATATAGAACAAACAGGAAGATCCTATTTTTTGAGGTCTTAAAAAGTAATGATTTTCCACCAATATGTACAAATGCCCTCTTAGTCCAGTCAATCTGTTCCTAAAAAGAGGCGATAGGGGAAAAAATTAGGAGAAGGCTGAATTTTTCACCATCGATTACTACCATATAGACAAGCTTTTAGCCAAAAGTCCCCACCCCTACCCCTCTTGCTTACCCCCCTACAGCCCATTATTGTTCTTTAAGTTTAGAAAATACAGTATTTTGTAAAAATGACTATATCTCAGAAACCATTTGAGATATCCTTTACATTTTGTTGTTTTCGTATTTCTCATAAAAAGGTCTAAAAATAATGTCATATAGTGATTTATGATTAATTTACTCCTTCTACGACTAGTTTCCTGTTTAATTTGGAAAAAAAGCATTTTCCTTCATTTTAATCTAAAATATTTATATATCGCTTAACAATAGTGCTCAAATCACTTCCATTAGAAAGCTGTTTTGCACTAAATATTTTCACCTGTTTATATGCTTTAAAATGATATCATACTTGACTAACTTTTCTCACATACCGCCTTGCTAATATTAGTTGAAACACGTTTTACAGCGACTACACGCTACGCTGCCGAAGTTCATTCAACCTAGGTGTTTAAGGGGGAACAAACTAAAACTAGGAAAAAGCTAAATTTTTCACCATCGACTACTACCGTATAGACAAGCTTCTAGCCATAAGTCCCCATCCCTACCCCCTTGCTTTCCCCCCTAAAACCCCCCATATTTTCCAGGTCTAGTAAATGCAGAATTTTGCTAAACTGCTTATATCTCAGAAATCATATGAGGTATCTCTTATATTTTGTTACTTTCAAACTTTTCATAAACTACTCTAAAAATACTGTCATGTAGTGTTTTACAATTAATTTACTCCTTCTAAGTTTTTTTTTCTTGATTAAAATGGTAAAAAACATTTTTCTTCATTTTTGACAAAATATATTTATATTTTGCCCAACAACAGAGCTCGAACCACTTCCGTTATGAATCTGTTTTGCAATAAATATTTTCTCCGTTTTATAAGCTTTTAAATTATACAATAATTAACTTGCTTTTCTCACATAGTGCCCTGCTAATACGTAAAACATGTTTCACAGCGCCTGCCGCGACGTACACACACACGAAAACACATAAAAACGCTACGAAAACAAAAACCCGACGTTTTGAGAAACCTTAAAAATGTGTGTGAACATTTTCCGTGACTTTTAAAATATTGACAAGAGGATTTTCCCATCAAAATCTTCACCATAGGACCAACGCCATAACCTGAAGGAGTTGAGTTGCCCAATAAAATATTCTGCATGAAAATATTAAAGTCTGTAAATCTGTACTGTAATGATGCGTCACAACACCACTCATATTATAAAAATTATCTTGTATCGTATACAGCGGATCCAAGATGGCGGGTGAAAATTAATATCCGATCAAAATGAAGT
Organism: Flexamia atlantica; assembly: GCA_035578135.1. Taxonomy (NCBI): domain Eukaryota; kingdom Metazoa; phylum Arthropoda; class Insecta; order Hemiptera; family Cicadellidae; genus Flexamia; species Flexamia atlantica. The sequence continues at coordinate 31,012,178 of JAQJVK010000001.1, forward strand.
ATTTACCATCCAGAAACTATCGGTGGGGGTTTAAAATCAATATCTTGAGAAATATTCGTTTGGATACCATATATACAATTTTTTCAATATCTGTTTCTATAATTTCGGCCCTGTGAACTTTGACCATCGATATTCGAAATTGCCCCAGGATACCACTCTGGCATCCGCCATATCCTTGTGTAGTACATCAAATAGTACTAGTATCAATTATGAAATTTTAGTCGGTCTGCAATTCAACGTTCATGCCTAATTTCTTAATTAGCGACGGGACTATCCCCCAATGGTCAAAATCAGATATATATTTTTGAAAAATTGGATCAACTTTTACTAAATTTAGTTTCAAATCGTAAACACTTTTTAATTGCAAGTGACTTCAATATTGATGTACTTAATAAACATAATTCTTTAAATCGTTTTCCGGCTTACTCAAGTCCTTTTCACTGAATTGGGCTGTGAACACTATCACCCGTGTAACAGCTTTTTCTAAAACTGTCATTGACAGTGAGTGTTGTCTCCAACCTGCCTGAGCATTAAATGGAATATTTGTCCGTTAAACATAACCAAATTAAGTAGAGCCTTTCAAATGAAAACGAGATTTTTTTAACACACTCACATCTGCCGATGAAGCTTTCGAAACATTTGATAACATAATTTAACACCACCTAAATACCACTTTTGTCCTTTTAAAAAACTTGCAGCAAACCCAAATTTGTGATCGATAATTGAATCACTCTAGGAATTCTTGTATTAAGAAAAAAAATTAAATTCTACTCAACAATTCTCAAAACAACCACCAGTGGTCGTTTCAAAATTTTTTTCCGGTAATATAGAAAGATTTATAGAAAGTTCATAAATGCCGCTAAGACCTATAACGGCATCCCTGGTGTTGGGACCTGCGTGTGAGGCCGAAGTGGCAGCAAAATTAATTACATGATCTTCCTGCTAAAGATCAGACGGCGTTAATTGCATATAAATGTGGCTTGTTAACCAAATTTATTTGCATATACTTGCTCCGTTGACAACGGTAATAAATTTAAGTCTTCAATCTGGATTTTTACCGTCTGCATTAAAAATGTCCAAAGTTATCCTGTTTTTCAAGAAATGCGATCCGAACATCCCCAATAATTATCGTCCAATCTCTATCTTGCCGGTCTACATACATTCTTCCAAAAAAAAAGTAGGATTTTTTGGAAGAATGTATCCCTCAAGGCTCGACAGTTTTTTATGCAATGTTTTCTCAGTGAAGCAAGATGGATTTCAATATGGTAGGATGTGTTATTATGATAAAGAATAACGTATTTTCAAATTTAATACTTGATTACTGGCGCAGCCTCGCTTGCAATGCCATTTACAATTTCTGAAATAACGCATGGCTTTGCTGACCAACTGTACTTACTCCAATTATGGTTAAGTTCAAATCAGCAAAAGCTTCAAGGTCACGAGCTCAACGGTCACGAGATTTAATTCAAACCTATAGCTTTTGCTAATTTCTTGTTATTAAAAAAATTTTTGGTTTTAAAATAATGTTACCTTGAAGCTTCAATTGATTTCAATTATTTAATCTTATGAATAAGTACAACGCAAACGGCTCTCCCCTTCAGAGTGACCCTCATAATTGTTTGTCCTGCTTAAACTTCACGCTGAATGTAAGTCCCTTAGTTGTCATTGGCCGTTATTCCGGTCAAAGGAACATGTAGGCTTTAGTCAGTAACAAGACTGCAAGATCGCGCCACAATCATCTGTCATTTATTCTTGGCTTAAAATACCTACCTGGGTAGGTCACCATTTCAAGCAATGTAATGTAATGTAATGTAACTATTTCCCATCGACACCTAAATTGTTTAAATTTGTACAGAACCTTAAAAGGAGCTTGATTGCAAAAAACCTTGCGTATTTAAAAAGTATAGATGCATAGAAAGTTTGGAAATATTTATTTGTTGTCCGAATCCTAAGAATTTTTATGGAAGCCAGAGACATGTAAATAGCATGAACTAAAATAGAAATCCATTAATATTTTTATTAAAAAAAAAGTATTTTATTTTTAGCATTATTATTAACATAAAGGAACAATATAATGATTTGGTGTTTTGTGTTTGGCCTCTAGACTAATACAATGCTACTTTAAATCAGTGGTCTTACCCCTTTGCTGTTGTCTCTAGCTCAAATAAACGGAACAATCGGAACAGTATTTGTACTGGAGAAGAGGAGAATGTAGGCTAAACAAACATTAATATAATTGTCTGTTAGTTGTGTTCGATTTTACATTCTACTTCAACTGTTGAAGACAAATTTATTTCATTTAATAGACATTTTGTTATTACTGTGTTTCTTATCTATACTGAAGTACCGTTAGTCCAGGAAAATAATGACAAATTCTAGAATTTTTATTTAGCAGGCTAAAAATTGGTTGGAAGGTCGCAAATAAAGCTGGGATCATCGTACTAAAATTCCCAAAAAATTCCACTTGGGCAAAATCCCGCCATCTTGAAAAAACCATTTCCTATCCGTGTTTCTCTGAACATTTTTTTTATTAACACAAAAACTATAAGAGATATGAAAAAATGTATAAATGACGTTTTTTGTAGAAAAGAATTCCAATAAAATGAGGAGTAAATAGTAAATATTGATTATAACTGTTGATATTATTAATTTTCCAAAATGTTGTAACTCAAATACCACTGCTATCAGGAATACATGTAAAATTTGATGTAAAATGCATTCCCTAGGGGACGAGTCCATTTGACCTAAATGAATAATAAATTATATTCATAGAATCCTGATAAAAATTCCAGTTATTTGCCACCTCAATCATCAAAATTGGTTCACAATAAAAGCGTAGGTATGCTCACAAAATATATATTCCTTATGACAACATTTGTAAAAATTCCTCAAGTAATATCATTTTTGTGAGCTTACCCACGCCTTTTTAGTGAACCAAATTGACGATTCAGGTGTCAAATAACTGAAATGTTTATCAGGATTCTATGGGTATAATTTATTATTCATTAAGGTCAAAGGGATTTGCCCCTAGGGAATGTATTTTACGTCAAATATTACATGTATTTCTTATGGCAGTGGTATTTGAATTACAACATGTTAGAAAATGAATAATATCAACAGTTATAATCAATATTTCCTGTACAAATTATACTCACTTTATTGGAAATTTTGTTTCTGAAAAAAAACGTCATTTACACTTTTAGCGAATTTCCCCTATAGGGAAGAAGCTGTTACCGTAGGTCTCATGGTAAGACCTAAGCTCGAGACCATAACTTTTCTTTTTTAGGTCGCCAGATGCCAAAAAACCATTCGTTCATTTTCATAAATATAAATATATATATATAATTATATAATTATCAGTAAAATATAACAAGTGTACCTTTTTTTAATATAATAATTATGTTTTTTTTTTTTTTTTTTTTTTGGGGGGGTAGGAGGTGGAATGCGTTTACGCACACTGAGGGGCTCGTTGTCCCCTCAGTAGTGTCGGACTCCCACGAGCTCGATGTCCCGTGAACTACCGACTAAACCACCTCCCTCGGCACCGAGGACACTAGCCTGGAACTGTTTCACACATTACTTCGGGCTAGGCCTTTGATATTACGCCGCTAGGGCAACCTCTGTGGGGAAATGCTGAGGATTAAGGCCGATCGAGGTCGACCTTTTTCGCCCGAAGAATGGCCTGGGCGTAGTGCTTGACACAGTTCCAGTTGCCCTCTCCCTGGAGCATAGCTCCGACGATGTTGTTTGGGCTGACGATCACGCCGATCTCAGATGAAAGCGAGGCTCGGCGGACGTGCCAACGGTCGCACTGAAAGAAGGTGTGCTCGGACGTATCTGGGATGCCGGGGCAATACAGACAGTCCGGGCTGGCGACTTTGCCCATCCGGTGCAGATAGGCTCGGAAGTACCCGTGTCCAGAAAGAAACTGGGTCACGTAGTAATCGACCTCGCCGTGCTGCCGCTTCACCCATGGTCGGACGGAAGGTATGAGCTGAAAGGTCCAACGTCCCCTCGGCTCGGCTTCCCAGTCGCGCTGCCAGGAGTCGAAGCTGCGATCGCGCTCTTCCCTGGCAGCTGTTTCCCGGCCCACTTCAGGCCTCCTCCGGTAAATCGCCTGCCTCTCCCTCGCGAGGAAGAGGACGGGGATGACTCCGGCGATCACCATCACAGCAGGCTCGGAGACTGTGCGGTAGGCCGAAGCGACCCGCAGAGCTCCTCGACGCTGGACTCGGGCAAGCCGGTCTCGGAAGACTCGCTTCTCGAGTGCGTGAGCCCATACCTCCGCCCCGTACAGCAAGACTGACTGGACAGCAGTCATGAGCAGACGGCGCTTGCCGGAACGAGGACCGCCGACATTGGGCATAAGCCTACCAAGGGCAGCGACACCCTTAGCGGCTTTGTCGGCGGCGCGCTGGATCTGCTCGCCGAAAGACAGTCTGCTGTCGACCATGACTCCCAGGTACTTTGCAGCAGGCTTAGTCTCGAGTGTGACGTCACCTATCTGCACCGGGAACACGGTGTTTATCCTCTTTTTGGTGAGGACGACGATCTCCGTCTTACTGATAGCCAGGGACAAGCCGTGATCTCGCATCCACCCGTTGACCTTGGCCATTACAACGCTGAGCCTCAGTTTTGCCTGCTCGACGTTCCTCGCAGCGATCAAGGCAGCGACGTCGTCAGCATAGCCAACGAGGCGGGTCTCATCGGGCATGTCTAGCCTCAGCAAGCTGTCGTAGGACACGTTCCAGAGATCTGGTCCGAGAATGGACCCCTGCGCAGCCCCGGAAGTGATGGGAATGCGCCGCTGACCTTCGGTCGTGTCGTACAACAGAACGCGGTCTGACAAATACGCTTCTATCATACGCAGGAGGTAGGAGGGAACTTGGAACGTATGCTCAAGCGCCCACAGCATATCGCTCCACCTGGCGGAGTTAAAAGCGTTCTTCACGTCGAGCGTGACGAGAAGGACCACGCGGCGCGACCAATGGTTATGGTCCTCCGCCCTCCGCACTGCCTCAACTACCTCCTGAATAGCGTCGATGGTAGAGCGACCGGATCTGAAGCCGTACTGCTGCGGGGACAAGTCCCCCGCAGAGACGATGGCCTCGGTCAGCCTGATGCGCAGGAGCTTCTCAAGCACTTTCCCCGCCGTGTCGAGCATACACAGGGGTCGGAAAGAAGAAGGGGTCCCCGGTGTGCTCATCGCCTTCGGGATAAGAACAAGGCGAGCAACCTTCCATGAAGAAAAGAAAACGCCTTCCGCCAGACACGCGTTGAACATATCGAGCAGAAGCCTTGGATTCACCTCCGCAGCGAGCTTGAGCACCTCCGCCGGAATGCCATCGGGACCGGGCGCTCTTCTGGGTCGTAGGGATCGGACGGCAGCGGTGAGTTCCTCTTCCCGGAAAACTGGGAAGGCGCCTACCTCTCCGAATTCCCTGACTGGCCGAACTGGGTGGCTGGGAAACAGTGTATAGACGACGGCGGCCATGGCTTGTGGTTCCATGACCGCAGGTGGTGAGCGAGCCCCTAGCTTCTGGGTTACAAGTTTGTAGCCCATCCCCCAGGGGTCGTTGTCGATATCCTGACACAGCTGCTTCCAGCACCTGACTTTACTCCGGTTGATGGCACCGCGGAGCTCTCGGCGGGCCGCTCTGTGCTCAGCCGATCTGGCATTTGCATCAGGGCGGTTCCTGGCTCGCTGCGCAGCTCGTCGGAGACCAAGGCATCTCCTCCGGAGTTCCGCGATTTCAGGCGTCCACCAGTAAACCGGCTTCTTCCTGTGGCGGCGGGAAACTCCGGGCATCGACTGCTCACACGCGGTCGCGATGAGACGCATCGTCGATGCTGCCAGATCTTCGGCACCTGTGAAATTCACAATGCTCTGGTCTTTAATTACTTCTTTAAAAGTGTCTTTGCTCAGACACATAATAACATAATAATTATGTTACATTGTATTGTAATATTAATAATATAATATATTATTATGATATAATAATGAGAATAATATAAAAAAATAATCTTTGTAGCCCTAAGTTGTGAATTACATATCATAAAATATATATATATATTTGTCTTTAAGCACGATAACTCGCGTAAAAATGGTCCGATCTTATTAACATTTGGCATGGACGTGTAAAGTAGTAATTATTCGGACGAGTTCGTAAACCAGCCCGATCGGACTACCGGAAGGGGGGGGTAAAGGGGGGTAAACCCCCAAAAATGGGTTTTTTGAGTTTTTTACATAGGAAAATAAAAATAACCAAATTTTCGTTAGCACCATTGAATTCAGCTCAAAAAACAAACAATTTAGTATCTTGAATCACTGCTCTATGTCCATTGGCTACCGAGATATTGAAAGTGGTAAACACAGTACGTTGTCCTAATGTTAACCCTATGGGAAATAAGTAAAATTATATATCTCGCTTATTTCTCAACATATCTTGATAAAACTTAGTATATGGCTTCTTCTAGTTAAAATCTACTAAATATTGAATCAAAACCACCCAGTTTTAATATACCCGTAGCAGCAAATCTGCATACTCATTCCCCATGTTATTCTTACGGAGCTTAAAAAACATGTCAAATCTCGCTATGTTGGATTGAAATATGTTGTTTTGCATTTGAAATTCGCTGAGTAAGTAGGTCTGCTGCAACGGGGGTATATTTTTGTATCTCTTATGGTTTTTGTGTTAATTAAAAACATGTTCTGAGAAACACGGACCGGAAATGGTATTTCAAGATGGTGGCATGTTGCCCAGTTGAGCTTTTTTTAATTTTAGTATGATGATCCCAGCTTTATTTGCGACCTTTCCACCAATTTTCAGCCCGCTAAATTTAGTAAGGGCTAGTTAAAATGGAAATAGACGCATTTCAAAAGATAATGTGAAACGAGCTTAAGTTACGAAAAAATAATATCAATACAAGGATTTCGAAATATATTGGTAATAATATAAAGGACGTCAGTACCATTAAAATGAACATGACAATCGAATGTAAGTCTTCCGTTTAACCTTTTGAGACTCATATGAAACACCAATAAAATATTCAAAAAGGTTTTGAAAGTTTTGCAATGGTAGTTTTCCCTCGATTAAACTTGTTTTACTGAACCTTTGTGCAAAAAGGTATATAGTTTATTTTTTAACCAATCTTTAAATAGTATTCATCATCTGCAAATAAAAATATTTTGGTAATATTTGAGATTTTTGCTGACAAATACCATCACTGATTGGCTAAAACAAGTACGACGATTAAATCTTAAACTAAAAGTAAGAAATTTTGATTAACTATGAAAAATCCCATAAAACCCTTTTTAGTAAATCATTTCTAACGAATAATGTTCTTAAATTTGTAAGTATTTAGCCTTACATTATTGTTCACAAGTATGTTAATAGTAATGCATTAAAACTGTTTGAATAATTTCTGGTTACTTTCTACATTAAACAAAATATATTTTTTGTATATACATATTTTTATATTATCTATAATAATATGACTAGGTCAGTCGTTTGTATCAGAGTGAAAAATATGAAGGGATGTGGTGCGACAGATTTCATTATTGTTATATGTGACAGGACGTCAAAATCTCAATTCCGCTCTTTTTATTTTCAATCCTTAGCCTCAACGTTTAAATTTATAAAACTCATAATTTAATATTTCCCACGCCAATAAATACCCCCTTGCTTTCTTCTATTTTAAGCCAACTCACATATACTTGCTCGCCTCGTGTAAATGTGCAAAATTATTGTTTAAAATTTGCCGTATAAACATCCGCGAATTTATATTTTCTCTGTTTTTTTACTAAAATGAATTACTCATTTATTTTGGCATAGGAGATAAAATGTTAGTTCCTGTTTGTGTCTTTCTTTTAGTTATTAAGATAGCAAGCTTTAAATATTACAACAGTTGCCTTTTTTTATGGAATAGAGTAAAAACTTGATAGTCCATACTAAAAAGGCATTATAATTGCCAAAATTGTAAGTTAATGCTAAATACCTACCAAATACTTAAGTTTTTAAGCTACGAATTATTAGTTTCCACAACAAATAAATCCAGCCCGGAGACCAACATGATTAATTAATAATGCACATCAAATCTCTAAAAAGTTTTAAAACACCCTGGGGGGCTGTAATTCTACTTTCATTTAATAAATGACTAGGTACTTTTAATAGAAAAAATATTACACTAAAACGATTCGGGGAGGAAAAAGGTAAGAATACATTTATTGTCATTCAATTTATAATATGTGATAAACAACGTCAACAATAAACAATTAAATGATCCTGCATTAAAGTGTAACAACTGAAATGATTGTTACACTATAAATTGCTATAAATTGCACTTTATTGTTTTCTATAAATTGCTCTGGTGAGAAATGACTTTTACTCATATCAGGAGCCATTGCAACAATTTGGCCTGAAATCTATTTAAACACTGCATCTGAAATTTAAAAGGCAACTAGCTGTAGAGTTTAATTTAGAGAAGTTTATGGTTTTTTTAACGATTTGAGAGTCTTATTTATGGCATTTCAAAGTAACATACGTGTCAGTACCTAAGTAGATCCTATTATGTCTGTAGCTATATATAGGTTTATTTCATTATGCAGGGTAAAAGTTGATTAATTAGCCTTGAAGAATATTGTACAGTAATAATAATTATACTTGGGCAGTTATGATTCTATATTTATTAAAAACGGTTTGCAAGTTCTCCTGCTGGGTATATCAAATTATTCTTGATGCTTAAATGCCATTAAGAGCCGTGAAAGGAGGTAATGTAGCTGAAAGCCTTGGATTGTGGATCTTGGAGCATCTTGGACTGTATTATGTGTACTTAAATTCTTTCAATGTTTAAAATAAGTACAAATAAACCCAAATTTAGTTACAAGAATAAGTTTGAAAAAGCAAATGACGGATAGAATAGTGGAAACATTTTTTCTAAACATTTGAATAGGGTCCTAGTAATATTTGTGTTACTTTTCTACATTATAGCATTGACTTTAAATCCCTTTAAAGAGATTTAAAGTCAATGATTATAGTGAATAATAAGTTCCGACCGTGCTACGATCCGAGATTTTATGGGAAAGATTGAATTGGTTACCTTTATTCCTTATATAAAGCCTATACACAGTTTATATAAAAAGTAATATCTACTGTTTAGTATAATTCAACTTCTTAATGTCGGCGAGATTATGTTGGCGAAATTTATTAGTTCAAGTTCATTAATTGTTTCTTGCATGAAAGACGGAGAATACTCAAAATGAAGTAGAGATTGATAAAGTATTCCCAAGCCATTGTATCGCCTCAAACAAATAAATCTTCTGTGTTTAAACTTTGTTAAGCTTAGATTATCAAAGTCCTTAAACCTTCGTTTTTTTAGGATCAAGAATGCTGTTAACGCCTAACTACAGACCTTAAATATGTTGAAGAAAATAATATCAAATATGCAATTGAGTCCAAAGACTCCTCTGAGGGAGTTCCGAGATAAATTAAGAAGTAAATTATACAAAAAAAGATTTTGAAAATACACACTGAATCACCATGTTACAGTTAACATTTGAATTTTTATATAGGGTTATAATTATTGACCACCTTACAAGGAAGATATTGTAGTTTTAAACCAACAACGATAAAAAAATATGTATTATATAAATTTTAGATTTGTTGTAAGGTGTTAATTCATAACAATTAAAGAATTTAAAAAATATATATCTGGAACTCACCTTCGAAGTCTTAATATACATTGGATCTTCAAAGAAGTATTTCACCTGAAAGGTCAAATATGCAGTATTTAAAAAGATTTGTTGATAAACTAGAGTCAAAATTTAATTCTTTGAAAGTATTTTCTTTCAATTTCAGATGAAAATAAAGTATTTGTCTATAAATGAGGATTGGAACTACTTTTTCCAAATTATTTTCCCAAAGAGAGATGGCGAGGACGTGCCCGTTGTGACGTGACTTGACTGTCTAAGCACTTCGCCTGTAGTTTGGCGCTGTCAATTCTCAAGTCAAAGGAGTTGTTGGGAGTATTTCGCTTGGTAGTTTACTCTCCTGAATCACAAAAGTTCACGCTACGGAACAGTTCGTACAATCTATATGTATAAATGCTTAATACGGTTGATTGGCTAATTCATTGACTGATCACAGTTTTTGGAAAACTAAACGGCACAATGAATATTGGCTCAAATATTTTTTACTGGTTCTAAATGCATACTTAAGAAGAGTTTTAATTTATTTTCTCTGATGGTTAAAGTAGGGTGGATTATTAAACTGAATATAACGGCCACTACCCGTTTTTAAGGTTCATCATTTAAAAAATATAATGTATTGTAGGCCTGAAAATATTATCATCAGACAAAATCCCCCCTTTGCAGCAGACCTGCATACTCAGCGAATTTCAAATGCAAAAGAACATTGTGACTCGTCAAGGGAAAAGGGACCTTAACTTCAATTTTTTCGAAATTGGATTATTGATATAACCTTAGTCTACATTAAACAACAAACAAACTGGTGAAAGAATTTTCAAGATATCTTAAAAAATACCTGAGTTATAAATTTTTGAATTTGAAATATTTAAAACATCAATTTTAGGAAATGGAGGTCTAAAGTTTTGTAAATTCTAACTTAAATTTTGTTGTTACTACTTTCATTATTTGTTATGTTTTATCAATCATTTTGTCAGAAATTTAGAGCTGAATATGAGGCCACCGTTGAATTTGTGTCAATTGTTTGAATTTTTTGTCAAATGTTGCTGAAATAGTTGAGAGTAATTTTAAAAAATCACAATGTTTTGAAGACATTATGTCTTGTTACAAGATAAAAGCTAAAGTTAATTTTATACTCAAATAAGAATTTTTTTTTAAAAGTCTTAACAAAATATGACATTATAATAGGTGTCTGAGTTTCTACTTTTTTATTTGTTGACTTTTTAGTATATTTTTGTTTGTTTTGAAACTTCACTTGGACAAGGAGCTACGTCGTCGACTACTTCTTTTGGAGGATCATGCACATTTTCATTATCTGATTCCTGAATCAGGGCTTGGCAAGTCCTGCATTTATTCCTCACAGAACTCTCGGATTTTTTAACTTCAAAGCGTTAAAATAGGATCGGAGAAGTCAAGGTCACATCTCTCAAGATTGAAAGGGTTTCGAAAAAATAATTTAACCATGTTTAAAGCTAAATTCAGGTGTTAGATTGACTAAATATTGTTTGGAAATGTATAAACAGTAAGAAAAAATAAAAATAAGAATATTTTTTACCCTATCTTCTAAAAGTTGCTGCTCTGTAAAATTTTATCTTGGAAGATAAGGTCCCTTTTCCCTTGGCGGGTCACATATTTCGATCCATCATTTAAAGGAACAAGAGCATTTTTGTACACATTCCTATGTAAAATCACATTTAATTTACTGTTACAGTCATGTTAGTGTGTAGCTTTTAACAAATTAGCATAAGAGTTTTTTAATCCATTAATACACAGACTTGAATAATTTATTAAATTTTATCCTTGTTAAAATATCAGTATTTAATTTAGTTTTTTTTCACCCACATAAAAAGACAACTATTTACATTCCTAGAGGAACTGTTTCGGTGTCAAGGGTGGATGTGGTTTTGTTCCCAGCAGTAATGGATATTAGTTTAGAAACTTATGCCCATCAATTAAATCAGATTAAATAGTTTCCTCTGGTTGGCCACCAGCTTTCGAGAAGGACTTTGATACTCAACTTTGCTTATATACCTACAGGTTATACTTCGTAACCAGTGTTCTCTAAAAGTCAAGATCTTAAAAATATATTAACGAATGCCATTTTAATACAAGTAGATTACAAAAGAACTTCCCCATTTCTATGCTGGTCCAAATCTAGTGGTTTCGCGTAAACAATGTTTTTACTAAGAAAATACATCGTTTTTAGTCACGAAAAATCTGTGACCTTGAATACTTATGGAGGAGAGTTATTACAGCAGGAATTCAGTCACCAGATGTGATATCTGGTAATTAGGCAATCCAACCTTCTTTGTAGATATTTCATCATGTTTGATGTTTTGTAATTCCCAAAATAAATAGATTTTTTGTTTCAAATTTCAAAATTATTTATGTAATACTTAAATAAGAAACCCAGATTTTAGCAATAATAATTACTTGTATAGTAGGTATTTATTGGCAAATTTTCTATTTGCTCGGTAGCTGTTTATTTTTTATATTGAACAAGTTTAAAGACTCGTAGCAATGTTTGGAACTTTGAAAAAGCTATCGGGTGAAGACCTTTAAAGGAATATTCCTCAAACTACAAAAATTTATGTCTAGATGTAAGGTTTTTTTATATCCAATGACTAAACAAAATAAATTTTTATGGCAGCATATGTTGATTATTCAAATTTTATTGTGCATCAGCTAACTCAGCAGACGTTGTCAAGGTAAGTGCTACTAACATGAGAAAATGTTTAACTGATGGGGGTGAAGAACAAGTGATCAAGTAGTCGTGTTATTCTTTCTCTTAACTGGTTTGGTATTTAAAACTTTAGGCTTCTTTTGGACAAAAATTTGGACTGCTGTGTTTAGTAGTTTTCAAGCAAATCTTCACAATCAAAACATCCTATAAGTGTGAATAAAAATAGTATTCCTTTTATTGCATGTTGAGTAAAATAACGCTTTAAAATATCAAGTACCAGAAAACAATATCTTTAACTACATATGGTTCAACATTTCCGTATCACATCTTATTGGGAACAGGGGTACCCAGAATGGGGGAATATGGCGCTCAGGGTGCCATCAAAAGAAATTTGGGGGGGGATTTTTTTTAACATTGAAAAAGTATGAAACTATGTGAACACAGTGATTGAAAATCCGAGTTTGCTCAGAAGGATAACCATTACAAATAATATTATTAAATATTATTGAACTATTATTATACTGAGCAATGGCGCAAAGTATATACGCGTGTGTCTATCGGACGCGGAAAACAGTGGATTTAATTTTTGCGAACGCCGCGCCGCGAAGTGCGAAATTCACTCATGATATCGGCCGCAATGACGCGCGACGGTCCCCTGAAAAATGGTTCAGCAGTTGATTCCATTCATAAAATAATTCAGGATTTGTTTTGGACGCATAATTACTTTCCATGGGTAAATAAAGAGACTGTTGTAGCGGGTAAAGTTAAAAAATAATGGAAAACTGAGATTTTTCTTTGGTGATTGATATTTCAAACATGTAATTGATATTTTATAAAGGTTCAGACATATTTAGTTTGTGAGGATTTACTATCTTAAGCAATACTTATAACTGATGATAGTTATAACCATGGAACGCATTTCCTTTAAATAAGAGCAAAAAAATGTTTAAAAATAAAATACCACGTTTGCAAAGTATATGCATACAAATATAATATGATTGGAGAATAAAATACTAGCAATTAGCATTTCACTTTGGGAATATCAAACTGCATTTCTATACAGTTTCAAAATTTTGATCATATTTTTTCTTAGGTATTTAGTGAACTGTTCTCTTATATATTGAAATTTGAATGTTAAAAACTCAAATTTCGTTTTTATTTTTATTTTGGACATAGCAGGATGTTTTATTATTTATTATTTTGCCCATATTAAGCCGTTGTATTAGTGACTACTATTTTCACTAAAATTCATTTGATGGATGTTTCCGAAATCATTTCGTAGTATATATCATAAAAAGTGTGTTGTACATTATACAAAGAATAAGAGAAAAGGTAAGACATTAAATAAAGAATAGGGGTGTGGAAGTAGTGATTTTTGATGTCAAGTTGAAAAAAAACTCCCGAGTTTCGAGCTTCTTTTGAGTTGAGTTTTTTTTTATTACAATGTAGGTAACTGACATTGCATTTCTACATGTAAAATTATTATCATTATCAGCCTATAAATCAAACACGATGTAATTTTTTTAGTTAACTCAACTTAAAGGTATTCCTGAACTAAGAGCAAGTATACAAATAAATACGAAATTGACTAATATAACGATTTATAAATTCGCTATATAATTCCTTATTTGCTGGTATCCTCCAATCCTAGCTTAATAACTTGTTTAGGCTTACTGGTCCTCCATGTGTTTACAATGAATAGTGGTAATTAGTCAGGCCTTCTTAGGCTAACTTAATATTTGATTAAAATATGTTTTTTAAGTTATTCTCACAGGTACTCTTGTGATCTTATAAAATTTAAGAGAAAATTAGTTTTAAGATACTTTACTATCGTTTCTAAAACAACTAAATTATTCGTAAAGAAAAAAGAATTAGATAAAACCTTCAATCATAGGAAGAAATAAGTTGATGTAAATTTACTATTCTTAATAACCCAAAAGAAATCTTTAATTCCAGTTAAACAAATGAGGTTTTACTGATGGCAAAGACAGATCGATTAACTATGTAAAAATTACCTTAAAATTTGATCGCACATACCTATTATAGGTCAACGGCTTGAGTAACGAATGGTAAAAAGTCGAGATGAGTAGTGTAAAAAATACTCTACTCAAAAATACTCGATGAGTAATTGCACCCCCCCCCCCCCAATAAATAATTAGAAAACTGATTTTTTTAGATTAGGAGAGTAAGATACCTTTTCGATCTCATCAAAAATTTCAAGGGGAGAAATACAATTACCCCTATTTATTTCAAATACCACAAATTCTCTGTATGATTACTGATTGGATCTATTGGATCCAATCCAATAGATCCAATCCAATGTACCGTGTTAGGTTCACTTTATAGCTGATAACGAAGAGAGGGATTACTCAAAATTTGGGAAAAGGGATGTCAAATTCTGGGGGGAGTGGTTAGCCAAATTTGGGGGGGAGGGCGCCATGAGGCTTGGGGGGAATGGGCACCCCTGATTGGGAACACCTGTACAGTTTATTTTCCTCCTTTCTAAAACCACTATCCAATATCCTACCAGGTTTTGTAAGATCAAAAACTATACTATCCGTAATTAATCATCACTGAAACAATAACAGTGAGTAAAACAATAGCTGTCTTGAAGAATCTTCTTACACAAAATATTGTCCATATTCATTTTTGAAAGCCACCACAACTGTTTTATGATAATACATGGTACATACAAATTTTCCGTCAACAGCTGTACTCTTGTCCGTTCTGGATGACCTGGGTTTCGGCTGTCTAAGCAGCCATAGTCATATCCATATCAATTCAGGGTTTTAAGATATTACATCTGGAAGATGTCGTCGAGGACACAAATCCACAAAACACATAATTTACGAACACGCGTACACGTATACATAAAAAACACATACAATTTAAAAAAATTTAAAAAACTAGGCCTAGTTAATGACGGACAGAACGTGTCGGGTCGACCGTTGACAGTGCACTGCCTGCGTGAGTGATGACCGCCGGCGTCGTGTCATTATCAGGTGGACTTTGGTCTCCAGCTCTTGCTGCACCCACTACGTTCTTATTTCGCTCCAAACTAATAATACTGTTGAAAAGGCTATTGGAATTAAAATTTAGCTGCTCATTGAGTACATGTTGCGGGGTGGCTTTAAAAGATTTAAAAATGTAAAACTCCTCTAGTGTGTCCATAATCTTACTTTTCGGGTAGACATTTAGCACTTCAAAATTATTTAATTATTGACTATCGAAAAAACCAATCCCAGTTTGAAATATAAAATATTCAGGAAGTCTACAGCAACCAGCCACACTATTCACTGCACCTCATACCATCCGCAATCACAGAAAATGGCCGCTTACAATAGTATGGTTTACAGACTTTTAAAATTTCCACTTTCACAAGAGGATTTTGAGAATGAAATAAAAACAATAAAACAAATTGCAATCGAAAATGGATACTCCCCTAACATAATTGATAAATTGGTAAAGAAACATAGGCATCCTAAGAATAAAAAGGAAACTGAAAATCAAAACTACGTCTCTGCTGAGTTCAGTAAAAATCTGCACAACACTTTGAAAAAAGAGTTGAATAAAAACGGTATCACATTATCTTGCAAAACACCAAACAAAATAGGTAATATTAGCAAGAGTATTTCTGAACCAACACAAGATAAACTTAATTGCACAGGTATTTACAAAATAAATTGTTCTGACTGTCCGAAGTTTTATGTAGGCCAAACGGGGAGACCATTTAAAAAACGGATTTCTGAACATATTCCAAAACCCCATTTGAAACAACAGAAATCCAGTTTTGCCCAACATTTGGTTGACAACAACCATTCAACAAGCAAAAATAATTTTGAAGTGCTAAATGTCTGCCCGAAAAGTAAGATTATGGACAGGGGTGGACTGGCCCACCGGGACACCGGGAAAAATCCCGGTGCGCCCTCCCCGTCAAGGCGCCCTGGCGCCCCTTGAGGCTAAACATATTAAACTCAGTATTTTACGTTAATAATTTTCTTAAGTAAATTAAACAAAAATTTAATACCAAACTTGTCAACTAGTACTATATCATAAATCGATTCATATGTAAATACTTCATAGTTCAGTGGAAAACTTTAAACGTTGCTCCAGGACTGGGGGCAATTTCGTTCCGAATCGAAGTTGGCTACCCTGTACGGGGAATCAGCTGTCAGAAGTCAGGTATGGCGCGAGCGACCACCCCGGTGCGGTCTGCAACTCTGCATTTGCGACAAGACGGTTGGATTAGTGGCGAATGCCTGTCATAAAACGTGTATTTGTATATTATGGAATGTTTGAAGTGGTCCTGAGCTGTCTAGGCTTGTTAATAAACCTGATTCTATCTTAAAAGGTAAGCTTTATATTTTATATTTCACTCTTAAGAAATGTTTTAAAAAAGTTCGAGTTTAATTTTGTGGTTAACCTCCTCAGTGATTAGTACAGTATACTGTACAAAAATGGCTATGTATTTGAGTGTCTCTTAATAAGTCTGTGAAATGAAAAATATAATCAGCTGATTTTTACAATATGTTAGGTACCTAGTAACAGATTATTCAATTGTATGTGGAAATTTTATAAATCTTGTATTATATTCTAATTGTACACTATAATGTACAATGTCCTTCAATTGAACCGTTTAGTTGTGCATTATGGCAAAAAAAACTTTCATTTTACTGAAAAATACATTTATTTAGGGCAGAAATACATGTAAAGAAATTATTAAGTCATATGCTGAACACATCAAAACCTTATTCAATATTTTCTTATAAGTTTGGAAACCTGAAAAGTCAAGCCTATGTAAAGATTTTCAAAATAAAAATAGGCCTAGATGTGTTTCTATGGGGTGAAAGCTTTGTTCATGCAATTTAAGCTTAATCTAACCTATGTTTTTCTTTGTTTTATTTTATGATTAAGTTAGAAATAGTATGACACCCATCCTTCTATACGTACACACATATATTCTTTTACATTACAATATTAGTAGGATTTCAACCTCATTAAAATTGCATAAACTGTAAGCCTTTGTACAGTATACTGTACATCATTTTTCAAATCAGTGTATTAACTAAAATATGAATTAATTTGTTTGTATAATAGCTTTAAACTAAACTACAAACATTAAAGTTATAATAAACATAGTAGTAAGGAATATCTTTCCTTAAATATATATGAAAAGGATCATTCATGAAGGCCTATTTTTCACTCTTTGAGGAGTCCATCAACACTGGGTGAAAACATGTGATGCGAAGTAGTTCAAACTTTTACCAACAGGTTGCAGCACCACCCAATGCAAACTCAACCTCAGTTTCCGAGCCGCTCCTCCGCCAGACACCAGACGCCACACACTTTCTTTTGATAATCAGACTATAGTTATGAAGCACATAGCACATAGTTCAGTTGTCAGATTTATTTTATTTTTAGCTTGTAGACGTTTGTCAATCGATCACCTCTTATAACCATGATAAATTATTAAATTTATTGAAATTGAAACCAGTTAAGAAGTGTTAGAGGGCGCCACGGATAAATAAACATATGCGTAAAATGTTGCGCAAAATGGGTTGCCAACGAGCCACTAAAATTACGCTGTTATCCCTAAGGTAGCTTTTTCTTTTAATCAGACTATTGGATCAATTTAATCAAAAATTATTGACAAATAAATATAAAGTAGCAAATATCGTGGTTTATCGATTATAACACAGGTTCCTCTAAGCAGGTTTAATTCACCGCCAAATTCTTTGATTTCCGTAGGCACATTAATAAATTATTTGGTGGCTGACGAGGGAGTTATGATTAAGTTTGGCCGGTGCGCAGTCCGTTGCAACAGACACTGCCACTGCGTATACGATGCAGCCGGCAGGCGGCGCCGGCGCGGCGCGGCAACCCTGGTCCTTTGATCGCCTTCCGCTGAAGTCGGCGGCAAGCAGGGAGCGATGATGCCCTGGCCTTGCCCACGGGTAACTGGATTAGAGGGATGGAAACGTATTATGTTGTATGTAGATTCGAGTCATTGGACCAGTTAGCAGCAGTTTTTATTTTTGCTGCCTGTGCAGTGCTTATGGATCTTTAACGAGTGATATTATTATAGTTTACACAAAAGATTATTTTAAAACTTTTAACCGGCCTACTGAAATATATAACTGCAACGTTTCGAGCGTTCAGCTGGTCTGCTAATGGGTAAAACACATTCCTTGGAAAATGGGGAGTGATCTAGGATATATAAAAATTCTTCACGTTGTTTCGATAAATGTTACAATGTTTCTCCGTCTTACCAATAAATTAGTAAATTTAAAATAGGGTCTTGACCTTTTTGCTGTGACTGACTCATCTTATTTATCATCACATCACAAATCCACATCCATTACCGTCATCATCATCATCATCGCTCATCTTATTTCTTTTATATGAGAAAAATGTTAGCTATTTTACTTGTGTTTTTTCCTAGATTAAGATGGAGAGTGACAATGAAATAGACAATGAATCTGGTACTAAGAAAACTGGAGGAAAAAGAAAGAAATCTGGTAATGAGTATCGTCAATTAAGAAAACTTAAAGAACGTGAAGATAGTGCAGTTTCGTGCAGCAAAGTTACGGATTTTTTCAAAAAACAATCTCTTAGTTTGAATGTACAAAGCAAAACTCCTGGTCAAGTCTACTCTCAAGCAGGACCAAGCCGACCAAGTAATGATCCACGATTCACAAGTGTATCATTTGATCCATTGATTGAGCTCTCCCATGATAATCAAGAGCGTGGTGATGGTGGAAACAGTTCCGTAGAAGAAGGTAACAATGCACTAGGAAAATTTAAAACACGTTTTGAGAATGTTGCGGAAACGGGAGAGAAAGATTTACAGTCTGGCTTATACAAATCAGTCCAGGACTCCGGTACATGTTCTTCTGGAAGTGTTTTAACTGAAAGTAAACATCGAGATAGTTTTGACGAAGAATTTGATTTATTCAAAACTCCAAATAAAAAGGACCTTAAATTTTTCTTTTCTAAACATCCAATTGTTCCGCCCTTAGAAGAGTTTTCTAAAAAAGAGATCCCGTTTTCAAGAAATATATTTTTCATCGAAGGAGAAAATATTGATCGACGTTGGCTGACGTATAACTCTGCTAATAAATGCTTGTACTGTAGTGTTTGTCTAGCTTACAGCAGTGGAACTTCAACATTTTGCACGGGTTTCAATGATTGGAAGCACACAAAGCAAAGAATTACTGAACATGAAAACTCTAAATCACATACTGAAAGTGCAAAAGCTTTTATATTGTTGAAATCTGAAAGAAATGTTGAATGGCTTTTGTTTCAAAAACAGCTTAGTAAGAGACAATCAGAAGTGCTAGAGAGAAGATCTGTTGTTATAGCTATAATTGAGGTTATAAAGGTGATCGGAAAACAAGGCCTGGCATTAAGAAATAAAGCAGAGGCGGCTTACGACCTGGCTGACCCCACATTAAATCATGGTAATTTTTTGGAAATTTTGTTGCTCTTAGCCCAGTATAATGAGACTTTGTCCGCACATGTTAAGAAAGTATGTGAAAAAAGTGAAAAGTCACTGCAGAAGAGGCGCAAGGAAGGAAAAAAGAAATTTGGACGAGGGAGTACCGTAACATTTTTAAGCAAGACGACGATAATGAAGATTGTAGATCTGTTAGCCGCAGAAATAAAATCAGTTATTTCTAAGGAAATCCAAAAAGCTGGAATATTTTCCATAATGATGGACACAACCCTCGATGTGTCAACCTATGATCAGTTATCCATTGTGGTACGATATGTGTTCAATGGTGTGATTAGTGAAAGAGTGATAGCACTCAAACATGTCGTCTCGACTACTGGGGAAAACCTGTTTGAGACACTGAAAAGTTCCCTATCGGAACTTGGTGTTTCCATCGAAAATTGTATCGCAGATGCATTTGATGGCGCATCAAATATGAGAGGGATTTACAAAGGTGTGTCTGCGAAGCTGACTCAAGCGAATCCAAATCACATCCACACGTGGTGTTACGCCCATGTCCTAAACTTGGTAATAACTGACACGGTTCAAAGCTCAAATGTCTGTATTTCCTTTTTTGGATTACTTCAAGAAACGCAAAACTTCCTTAAAGACTCCCAAAAGCGACTTGATGTTTACTTGAAACAGAATCCTAGCGTTAGGCTAGAAGCTATAGGCGAAACCCGATGGCGCAGCAAAAGCAATGCCACTACCAAAATATTTGGCCACTTTCACTACTGGACAGAGGAAACCAAACCAAAGAAATCAAATCCAGTTTATGTGGAACTAATAACAGCGCTTTGCCTCATAAGTAACTCAAATGAGTTCAATGCTAAAGTAAGGAATGATGCAAACTGTATCTTGCAGAAACTATGCAGTTTTCAAACTATCCTTGTTGCCATGATGTTCCTCCTAATATTTCAGCACACCACACCACTCTCAGACTACCTTCAAACTAAAGATCTAGACTACGTTCAGGCCTGGAGACTTATAAATTGTACGCTGGATCATTTGAAAGATTGTAGGGGTATGTTTGGCGATGTTATCAAAGCTGCAAATCTATTTGTCACCAAAACTACCAACAAAATCGAAGAACTGTCGAAAACTAATCCAATTCTTGATGAAGTCTTTATTGAAAAAGAACTGCCTCAGGTGAGATCCAGAAAAAAGAAGAAAATGCCTGGTGAATTAGCATCAGATGAAATTATTCACGAATGTAATCATCGATTTGAGATAACCGTTTTTAACAAAGTTATTGACCAAGTCACTACAAGCATGGAAGAACGATTTTCAGCAAATCAGAGTCTTTACCGAGATCTCAAAAGTTTTGACCCCAAGAGGTTTAAAACCTTAGATACTCAAGTCGTTGATCTGACAAGAATCATTCAACTAGTTCCTGGCTGTAAAGAAGGAAAACTCAGAGAGGAACTTCTCTCTTTTTCAACTGCCTGGCCCCTTTTGTCAAAGCCTCCAGAAGAGTCCCACGGAGATGTACCAACGACGGAGGAATTAGAAGAAGAATCTTTTATGGGGTTCTGACAATGACGTACCTGAAGATGACGATCCTAAAGAAACGAGAACGATTTCTAACTTAAAATCAATCACATGTAAGAGTGGAGCTAAATGCAACGGATGTTTTAAATGTGCTTTTGATGTTTTGTTAGAATACAACATGTATAGTCGCATTTATACAGAACTTTTTCAAGTTTACAAATATCTGTTAACCTTGCCCGTGACTCAAGTTTCTTGTGAAAGGTCCTTTTCAAAATTAAAGTTCATAAAATCAAGGCTTCGCTCAAGGCTGACCGACGAACACCTTGAATCACTGTTTTTGATGAATATTGAAAAAGACATCTTGGTAAACATAAACAATGACACTATAATCGATAAGTTGTGTGAGCACAGCGAGGAATGTGAGACTACTCCATGTTTAGAGTTTAGGTTAGGTTCAAATTCAATCGACACTCTTTACCGCTTAAGTATGTTTGTAACTTTAAGTTTGTTTTATTTTGGTAACTATATGAATAAATGTTGCAATAGAACTAGTAAAATACAAATTGTTTTTATTTCAGCCTGCATTACTCTTGTTGTTGTTTTTGTTGTTGTTCAATTGACTTTTTGAAAACGTTCCTCAGCTAAAGGCATCTTAGTTAGCATTCATTAAATAGATAAACAAGTATCTTTTTCATATTAAAAACATTCGTTTTATTTGAGTTTTATTGGGTATTTTTGACCTATTGAATTATTAGTTTCCGGCATGAAGGAAAATCAACTAGCGCCCCCCCCCCCCCCCGGCGACGACGGCGCCCTCTTAAGACGGTGTCCACCGCCCTTTTCATGCTCCCAGTCCACCCCCTTGATTATGGACACACTAGAGGAGTTTTCATTTTTAAATCTTTTAAAGCCACCCCGCAACATGTACTCAATGAGCAGCTAAAATTTTAATTCCAATAGCCTTTTCAACAGTATTATTAGTTTGGAGCGAAATAAGAACGTAGTGGGTGCAGCAAGAGCTGGAGACCAAAGTCCACCTGATAATGACACGACGCCGGCGGTCATCACTCACGCAGGCAGTGCACTGTCAACGGTCGACCCGACACGTTCTGTCCGTCATTAACTAGGGCCTAGTTTTTTAAATTTTTTAAATTGTATGTGTTTTTTATGTATACGTGTACGCGTGTTCGTAAATTATGTGTTTTGTGGATTTGTGTCCTCGACGACATCTTCCAGATGTAATATCTTAAAACCCTGAATTGATATGGATATGACTATGGCTGCTTAGACAGCCGAAACCCAGGTCATCCAGAACGGACAAGAGTACAGCTGTTGACGGAAAATTGGTATGTACCATATATTATATTGTCCATCACTTTTTTTACCCAATTCTTTATTTTTTACGAAATAATTAATATACATCTCTTTTGTTTGTGGAGATTAATTAGTTTAAATGTTTTTATTTATGAATGCTCCTAAAAAATAAAAATAACACTTGTACATTTATTTCTTTACAGTCCGAGCAGTAATACAAAGCTAATGCTCTCCATCACATCCAACATCGGGTAAAGAATCTAGTTTATTAAGAAAAGCATTATTACAGTTTAAAAATCTTGGAAAGAGAAATGGTTGAAAGCTCATCAATTCCAAAGCGAAGGTTTCCTAGAAAGATGTGTTTAGGAAATTCTAAAGGCACAAAAGAGGAAACAGAACCCTAGTGAACTCTGGAGTGTGGGATTGAGATTTCAAGGTGCTTGGCAGCAGCCAATAATGCTTTAACTATATGGTGATTTGAAGGCTGCATAATTTGGTCCCACAAACATTAGCTCCCTTCAATTTAGCATGTTTTCATAACTATTTATATTAAAATAAAAATATATTAAGAGCCGGTAAACGTACGGAAAATATTTATTTGTACACCTAGGGAGTAAAGTGCAATTTTTTTCTTCCTGAGGGAAACTACTTTCGCCTAATGGTGTAGTCGGGCCGATGGCGACACTTTCTCCCGAGTAAAAAAAAGTACTTTATTGTCTTGATGCACACAATATTTCTCCTCCACCTACATCTTTAACAATAACTATGACAATACAACTTACCAACCTTAACTTCATATGATCCGTTGCTCCATTAAACTGGATTAGAATCACATATAAATAAATAAAATATGTATTTAGGCAATGTAAACCACAATTTTATTCACACTATTAAAAAAACACTACTTTTTCTACAGACTGTTAATTAAAAAAATACCTCCCAAAATTTGTAGGTTAAAAACAATCATGTTTATAAAACGTTTCCGAATATCGGCAACAGAAAACTCTAGATCATGTGTTTATATTCAATGTTGCCAACTTAATTCATGCAAAAAAAAATAATTATCTGGCAAATAAATGCTTATGGTTTTGTGTTCGTAAGTTTAAACACTGAAGTTCTTATATTAAATTTAGAAAATGAAAATCGACAGTGTTGCCCCATTTTCTCACTGTCCATCGCCAGATTTCTTCCCATGTGTTTCTTATTGGATTCCTTTTAGTCCCATGGAAGAAAAAGTAGATACTTTTAGTCCTGTGGGAGAAAAAGTAAGTCCCGATGGACAGTAAACTAGTACTTTAGTATTCTATTCCAGGGACTAAAAGACGACTAAAAGTTGGTGGAGGAAAAAATACTAGCACTGTATCTTTTATCTTAAACGTGTATATCCTCATTTTCACAAACCCCACAATCACATAGTACTGTATATAATTTAATTTATGGTACCTAACATTTTATGACAAACTTAAACATTATCACAAAATACTCATGCTAATTGCTTTGAATCAAAAGAAAAAAGTGTGTCTATCAGATTTATCCACAACTCAAGATATATAATCATGAGCTTAAGTATAAATTGTATTCTCATACAAATGGAATCAAAAGTGGTTTAATAAAAATTCAAGTACTACTCTTCTAAGACCAAATTTGTCAAAGATGTAATGTCTTTTAACTAAAAATTTAGTGTATAGAAATCTCTAAATTTCTTTATTCTCCGTCTAGATAGATATTCGATATTCCACTATTAAAATAACCTATTATAGTACATACTGATAATAGTCACGAAAGTGACCCATTTTAGAACAAGATAACATGTTTCATGTGTTTGCGGTGGCGAATGCAATCGAGCCCCAAAATGGGAATTTTAGTAATGATTAATGAACGATATTTTTCATTACAATGGAAGTTACGGTACCTCTAAGCTTTTTAAAAAGTTTTCTGATATCAGTTAGCCTGGTAATTTTTCCGTGATAAAACACTTTAGGGTTTTACAGTTTATTATAGTTTTAAAATCAGCTGGAGATCAGGAAATTTTTTTGTTTGGGAGCGGCAAAGCAATGTTTGGGACAGTGGTGTACGCAGGATTTATTTTCGGGGGAGATACACTTGGAGGCCGGGAGGATATGGAACAACCCCCATGTGGGAGGGGGGTCAGGGGCCCTCCCCCAAAAAAATTAATTGTCATAAATTACAACTGTAAATCTGCGTTTTTAGGCATATCTAGAGGCATAACAACAAACAGAATAACTCCCGAAATTTGAACTAATCTAAGACTGCTCACAGATTATATTCTGAAAATTTTAGACCACACTGAAATTTTAGCAAAACGTTTTTAAATAGCAAAAGAAATACCATATTTATGTAGAAGGTCTAAGACTAAAAGACAGATGAGAAAGTAATTCTAGAATTATACATGTTTAACCTTGGTAAAAAATATTTTTTTTATTTTATTTTGAAGTAAAAACGATAAAAAAATGTTTAAAAACCTTATAAAAATTTAGTGAAAAATTTATGTATAGTATTCTCTGTTTTACGGCAATTTTATAGTGATACCACCACCTTCATTATGAACAAGATTTTCATCTTCCCAAAAATGTCCCAAAATCCCCAAATGTTTCGGGGGGGGATGTATATCTCCCCCCTGGGTACGCCCCTGGTTTGGGAAATGAAAAGTAATTTTTAGGTCAGGAAAAGTCAGCTGATCACTGTTTGTTTCAAACAGGAGGAAATTCATGGTTTTCAAATATCTCAGCTGTACAGGAATGGGCATTATATTCATGTAATAAAATTTATTTTATTTTACAACTTATTTTTCAAAGTTTTCTTATTAATTTTAATGATGCAAATTTTGCCATGAGACTCCTGTTAGGATACCTCTGTTAAATTAATGACCTTACAAGTAGTAATCTTTTATTTTTTTCATTCAATATAACTTATCTTAAAGAGCATTTTATCGTACAAAGGTTTTTTGTTTTAGTTTTCATGTTTGCAGACATTTGCCGCTGCATCATCACTCATAATCATGGTGAAAGGAAATAAGAAAGGTGAGTGCACAGTCAGCTGGTGTGACGTAATTGGGCTCATGCAACAAGCGTTTATGATGACTACAATGCAAACCACTTTATACAACTCAATAAAAATATTTATGTGTTCGGAATTAGTTCAGCTTTCATACCGGCAGGTATGCTAAAGGGTGTCTCAAGTTTAGTTGAGGCAGGCTACCTGACCGGAGGGGTTGACCAGGACAATAGCCCGGCGTTGACCAGGACCGGCCCAGCGAGTAAATCCCATTAGTCACGCGTCGCCGAATACACCGCTTAAATACAGAAATGTAAGGGATACATTTGAAAATTTAATCAACGCATTACCTGAGAAAAAGCATTATACTATATTTTTAGTCATCAAAAAACTAACGATTGTGTGTTTGTCCCAAGTTAATCGGCCGACTTTAAGTGTTTAACTGTATATTTAGTTTTTAGTTTTAACACTTAAAGTCGGCCAATTAACATGGGACAATCACATAATTATTTGTTTTTTTATGACTTAAAATACAGTATAATGCTTTTTCTCATGCAATGCATTGATTACATATTCAAATTTATTTCTTACATTTCCATTTTTAAGTGGCGTTTTCGGCGGCGCGTGACTAATGGGATTTACTCGCCGGGCTGGCCCGGCTATTGTCCTGGTCAACCCCTCCGGTCAGGTAGCCTGCCTCAACTAAACCTGAGACACCCTTTAGTTGCATGAGCCCAACTGCTAATGTACACACACCTTTCTTTTTAGCGAATTTCCCCTATAGGGAAGAAGCTGTTACCGTAGGTCTCATGGTAAGACCTAAGCCTAAAACCATCATAACTTTTCTTTTTGAGGTCCTCAGATGCCAAAAACACCATTCGTTCACTTTCATAAATATATATATATATATCTATATATCTATATATATATCTATATATCTATATATATATCTATATATATATATGTGTCTTTAAGCACGATAACTTGCGCAAAAATTGTCCAATCGGAATGAAATTTGGCATAGACGTGTAAAGTAGTAATTATTCGGACGAGTTCGTAAACCAGCCCGATCGGACCACCGGAAGGGGGGGTAAAGGGGGGTAAACCCCCCCAAAAATGGGTTTTTCGAGATTTTTACATAGAAAAATAAAATTTTTCAAATTTTTATTGGCACCATTGAATTCAGCCCAAAAAAACAAACAATTTAGTATTTTGAATCATAGCTCTATGTCTATTGGTTACCGAGATATTGAAAGTGGTAAACACAGTACGTTGTCCCAATGTTAACCTTATGGGGAATAAGTAAAATTCTATATTTCGCTTATTTCTCAACATATCTGGATAAAACTTTGTTTGTGGCTTCATCTAGATGATATCTAATGTATTTTAGTCTAAAATCCCCGAAATTTCAATTTTTGTGGCAGCAAACCTGCATAATCATTCCCCATGTTATCCTTATGGGAAATAAAAAAATTCTATATCTTACTTATTTTTTTACATTTCTTGACAAAACTTGGTATATGGCTTCTTCTAGTTAAGATCTACTAACTAATGAATTAAAACCACCCAGTTTTAATATACCTGTAGCAGCAAACCTGCATACTCATTCCCCATGTTATTCTTATGGAGCTTACAAAAACATGTCAAATCTCGCTATGTTGGATCGAAATATGTTGTTTTGCACTTGAAATTCGCTGAGTATGCAGGTCTGCTGCAACGGGGGTATTTCTTTACACCATGACTCATCATCACCAACAATGAATTTAAAACAAAGAATAAAAAGAAGTGTCAAACATTA
Organism: Flexamia atlantica; assembly: GCA_035578135.1. NCBI lineage: Eukaryota > Metazoa > Arthropoda > Insecta > Hemiptera > Cicadellidae > Flexamia > Flexamia atlantica. The sequence goes on from JAQJVK010000001.1 coordinate 31,039,674, forward strand.
ATTTGGGGTTTAACACTGAAATACATAAAGACACTTAAAAATTAAGGTACCCAACAGACACCTATCTTTAATTTTATAAATAATAATTAAAAATTAATAATTAATATATAAAACTACTAAACACTCAAGTAAAAACTCATTACATATAAATATCACAAAATACTGCACTATAAATTCAATTTACATGAACTATTCCTAAGTATTCCTGCTAAATATTAGCAGTTTACTTACAACACAGCTTAAAAAAAAATATAAATAATATTACTACATAGGCTCAATTAAAATTTACACTCAACAGTGTAAACACAGTACACTTGAGATCATGGTTAGAAGCCCGAAGTGCGGCCGGGCCGGCGATGGTCCGAGTTGCCGGTGATGTCGGAGCCGTTCCGCGCGATGGCTGTCACACACGACCTCCAAGCAATCGGCATTCGCTCTGTCACGTGACCGATCCTCTTCATACCGTCTACCACATTCTGCAATAGAGATTGTACCTAAGTTTTTTATTATAGCCACAAAAATGGTGTTTTCATGTAGTTCCAATGTTTTTGTGGAGATTTATATTAATCTTTTATCACATCAGCTAGTCAGGAGCTGCATTAAATTAAAAGTGTCTTTACAATAAAAAAACATGAAAAGTATAGCATAATCTGAACAGTTTAATTCACCCTTGTGTCCCTAAAATACAGCATGTCATTTTTGCTAAATGGTACACTGGGTTGTATGAACAAACTCGGTACCAAGCAGTTTGTTGACTTAGCAGTATCAACTGATTTAATCATAAATTCAATCAATTTAATTTCAATCAATCAATTTAATTTCAATCAATCAATTTAATAAATTTTAATTTTGTCAATTTAATACACTTTAATTTAGAATATGCTGCTGGGCTATTAATAGTAATAGTCCCTGTCTAAGGAACATGACGGCCTTAGTCAGTAACAAGACTACAAGATCGTGCTACAATCATCCTTCACTCATCTGTCATTCATACTTGGCTAAAAATACCAACCTGGGTAGGTCGCCATTTCAAAGTAATGTATCTAATGTATCTAATGTATATTGATTAACAACATGAGTATTCATTGGTAACACATACTAGTTTGGGAGAGCGACAACTTTAGGAAGAACAATCTTTTTGAGATCACAATATGCAATTTTTTATAACTGTATTTTAAATTTAAGATTCTTTAAACTTATTCTTTAAACAACAAGATGGTAAACATTTCTTTTCATGACATTTTGCCTACCACAAAATTTAAGAATTAATAAAAAAAATGCATAAGCCAACAATTTTAGAAACACACGTGTATAATGAAATGCAAGAAGTATGAAGTATGGCAAATGCATACACAAATAATTTATAGATATGCCACTATCATATTGATCCATGGGTTTGTGTTTTGCATGACAACAGCATTAATGTATTATGGTGAGAGGCCAAGGGGTTATGTATTCAGACCACAGTATCTCATAGTCAACTATGAGATAAAGCTGACCAATTATAACTTTTTAATAGCTCAGTCATTACATTTCTATTTTAATACAAAATGTTGAATGTAGTTTAACATATTTTCTTCTACACCCCCCCAACCCCCACCTTTACCAACACCCCACCTAATATTATCACTGTTGAATTAATTATTTTCTAGGCAATTTATATATATTATTACTTATCAATTTTAAAAATTAGTACTTTAGCCCTAATGTTTACCTTAGTGAGTCCATATTCGTACGCAAATACCATTGGAGCTAGTTGGTGGTGGAAGCGAGGATAATCTATGGCTTCCTTGATATTCTTATCAAACCAGAGATTCAGAATTGTTACCTAAAAAAATAGTCAAACCAAAAGAGTTAATTCAATTAATGTATTATAGTTTTTATATAGAAAAGTGATTCTTTACTTTTGAAAATGAGTCAGTGACAACATTACCTACTTAGCAATGCAAGGTAAAGAAAATATCGCGTAGTGATGATGATAATAACATCATAGCCATTCATCAGGTCTGTGAAGTTGTCGTACCCAAATTAGCTTAACTACTCATAATCATGCCAATCGTTAGTTTTTTGTTAGTTCTCGATAGTTCTTCAATTTTTCCGTTACGTCTTAAAAAATAAAACAGTTATGACTAAAACAAAGTGGTTAAGCTCACTTCACCAGAACACGCCTTAATTTTCATGAAAATGTTAATGTCAACATACCAACTGTTAGTTCTCGATAGTTCTTCAATATTTCTGTTAGTTCATAAGAAATAAAATAGTTATGACTCATACAAAGTGGTTATTCTAACTTCAAATTACAAATTTCCAGCGCACACCTTAATTTCAATGCAAATTTAATGTCTACAAACCAATTGTTAGTTATTCGTTAGTTCTCGACAGTTCTTTAATGTTTCCGTTAATTCATAAAAAATACAAATTTATGACTTGTACAAAGTGGCTATGCTAACTTCGCATTACCTAATTCTAGAGTGCACCTGAATGTCAGTGCAAATGTTAAAGTCTTTGTTGTGTTTGCAAATAATGACTCTCGTTATTTCTTCGTTATTTCTCGATGTTCTTCAATATTTTCGTTGGCTCATAAAAAATAAAAAATTTATAATTTGAACAAGGTGGTTATACTGACTTCACATTACCAAATTCCAGCACGCACCCTAATTTCAGTCAAAATGATAATGTCTACATATCAGTCATTTGTTCTTCGTTACTAGTTCTCGATTGTTCTTCAATTTTTCTGTTAGTTCATGAAAAATAAAAAGTTATGACCTATACATAGTTAAATTAAGGTGAAAAATAAGTTGAATGCCGGAATTTGTTAGCGTAAAGTTAGCATAACCACTTCCAATGTGACATATTTTTTTATTTTTTAAGAACCGCCAAAAAATTAGGAACTATCCAGAACTAATGAAGAACTATCTACTATATGTAGACAATAATATTTGCATGGAAATTGAGGTAACGAAGAAGTAACGATTGGCATGATTAGAAGTGGTTAAGCTAATTTGGGTACCCTAACTTCAGAGACCTCAATTCAACTGGCAGCTTTGAAAATGTTTTTGCGACAGGAAACCCGATTTCATGATTTAAAATGACAAGTTAAATAAAATATTTAAAAAATTGAAAATTATAACCCATAAAAAACAACAAATAAAGATCTAATACAGTGGTTCCCAACCTATTTTTACTTGCAAAACTCAAAATCAAATTATTTTCATGACCTTTAGCCCTGTAACATATTTGTGCACAAAGAGACCTTTCACTTATACAGGGTATTTTTTTTTAACGCAACCCATTTTTAATATTGAATAATGCGTATATAAATATGTAATGAGTATTTTTCATTGATCTTTACATTGTATACAACCTATTATTTAAGTTTGATCACATTTAGTTTACATTATTTGCTCAAACAGTCCGTCATTGACATTTGTATAAAGTTATGCTCTCTCCATCAAATTCCCGAATACGTAATGCAAGATACCTCTTTGAATTTCTTGCATTGAATTTGTTATGTTGTTTTGAGGTGCTGATATCTTGAGAAATTTTTTTTCGTAGAATAATACTACTTTACATGTCTATAGCAAATTTCGTTCAGATCGGACCACTTTTACGCGAGTTACCATGCTTTAAGATACACACATTAAAGACGCAACCCAAAACTTTATTTTATCGGTGAAGGATTATTTCCCCGAAGATCCCCAGATTTGACCCCACTATATTATTTCATTTTGGGATACATAAAAAGTAAGGCCTACGAAAACAATTCACAGGATATTCAGCACCTCAAAACAAACAACAAATTTAATGCAAGAAATTTAAAGAGGTACCTTAAAACACGTGTTCGGGAATTTGATGGAAAGAGCATAACTTTGTACAAATGCCAATGGCGGACTGTTTGAGTATGTAATGTAAACTACATGTGATCAAACTTAAATAATAGGTTGTATAAAATGTAAAGATGAATAAAACAATACTCATTTCATATTTATATGTGCATTATTCAATCTTAAAAATGGGTTACGTTTAAAAAAAACACCCTGTATATTCCTGGAAATATCCCTTATTGGTGGTTGGCGTCTTATACAGTGTGTTTACGAAAAACCCTTACAGACTTTGGGATATGGTTACTTAAATCAAAACTAGAAAAAAGTTCCATAAACATGGATTCTAAAATGCTCGGATATATCCGTCTTTCGGTCTGTATGTGTTTTTAACATGATTTTGCATACTTTGGAACTACTAAAGATATAAACTTCAAACTTGGTACGTATATGTTGACTAATAGGACCTATTTTTGTGCGGAGTATCAAGTTTCTAATTTGTTTCATTTCAAAATGACAGCTATTTTTATATTTTAAAACTTAATATCTTAAAAACCGAAAAATTTTACAGATTTTGTACAAAAGACATAAACGTTGCGTACTTTTATTTCCTACAAAACCATATAAAGATCGAACAAAAATTAACAGAGTTACTGCAATTTTCCTAACAAAATAATGTGAATATTTGCTATAACTGCCATGAACAAGCATGTAATCTGTTAGAAAAATTGCAATTAATTATAGTTCGATATTTATAATCTTTTTACGGTTTAGTAGGAAACAAAATTATGCAACTTTTATGTCTCTTGTATAATTTCTGTAAAATTTACGGTTTTTAAGATATTAAGTTTTAAAACATAAAAATGGCTGCCATTTTGAAATGTTACAAAGTAGAAACTCCGCAACAAAATAGGTCCTATTAGTTAGTATATACGTATCAAGTTTGAAATAGATATCTTTAGTAGTTCCAAAGCTATGCAAAATCATGTTAAAAACACATACAGACCGACAGACGGATAACCGACCATTTTAGGACCCATGTTTATAGGAACTTTTTTCTTATTTTTGATGTCAGCAATGTCCATAAGTCTGTAAGGGTTTTTCGTATACACCCTGGATATGGTAATGTTAATATTGAGGGTAAAAATAAACCTTGAATCAGCTATATTGCCAAATCACTCAAGATTCATTTGACCTCTTAGAGAAAGTAAATTCTAGCTTTTTTCTATACAATAAAATATAAAGCGAATGAACAAAACAAATACTAAATAAACTAACGTACCAGGGCAGTTGAGGTGGTAATCTTGGTACCCCCAGCAGAGCCCACTGCCAACCTCACATCTCCTTTTCCATCTATGATCAGAGACGGACACATGGAGCTCATCGGGCGCTTCCCGGGGGCGATGAAGTTGGCCGGGCTGGGGGGGACATCGAAGTAGTTGGTGAGCGCCGGAGCAGAGAAGTCATCCATCTCGTCGTTCAGAATGATCCCTGTACTGAGAGAAGCAAACTGGCTGCCAAACCTGAACAGAAAGATCATGTGAACAGAAGCTTTATAGGATGATAAATGAATAAATATTTTGTCTTTGTTATAACAAAATGTAGGTAACTAAACAAACCTAAAATCTAACCCACAAAAAAAAGATTTCTGTTTTTAGAGTTTGAAGTTACAGTAAAAGGATTGGTTTTCCATTATTTCTCAAAACCTTTATTAAATTTTAGATTGGAAGTAAGGAAACAAATTATTTTCTATGTCATCTATTTTGTAATATGCTAGGGGTATTTGTGTTCTGAAACTATTTTTAGGTGTCATTGGAAAGAGCTCCATGTGAAGTTTTGCATAGCAAAAAATTTATAAAGGTGAGACCAAACGGCTCTTCCCTAGACCCTTAAATTTCCTTTAATTTTTCATATTTTTCCATTAGATTTAACATGGAAATAGAAATTTCAAGCAATATCTGATTTTAATAAGCATTGTTTTATTAACAGAATAAACAAAATCTTAAAAGCTATGTTCACTTGGCAGATAATCCTCATCTATTAGTTACCCGTTGGATATAATTGTATTTAATGAATATAACATTAATATGTAATATTTCATAGCAATATTGAATGTTGTCATCACAAAAATATATATAAATAAAAAAATTATATTTTTAAAAAATACAAAGAAAGTTGTATGTAAGTTTAGAAAATTCCATAATATGATCGAACCATTTTACCGCTTACTCACAGCAGGTTGACGGTGCTGGTGGCGGCCACGGCGTCGCCGTCGGGACCCAGTACCACGATGTTGGCGGTCCCGTGGTCGTCGGGCATGGCGTAGTGCGCCCCGTAGTCCCGCGGGTCCTGCGACGTCCGGTCGTCCCGGATCTTGGCTCTGATCATCCGTATGTACTCCGGCGATGTCAGGTCTCGCACCACCTGGGTCAGGGGGATAAATACTATTGAATTTAATAGATTAAACCTTATATGTAACAAGTTATATTTATTTTTATTCATTAACAACTGTTTTTTTTATTTCTGTTGTGTGTCTAATAAATTTTTCTCTTGAATCCCTTTTTTTGTGTGTTTCTAGGCCAGTGGAATTTTTTTTGCGTTTGATCGGTAACGGTCCAAATCCGGATCTTGTTATTATCTGTTGGCAATCTATTGTTAGATAGCAAAATTAATTCATAGCCCAAGGACGAATCACAAGTGGACCCATGATTACATATAAGTCTTAATCATCTACTATAACCAAATTAATTACACAATGTTCATTAACAACTTACTAGTTCCAAGAGCTTTTAATCATTCAGATTCAACCAGAGTAATGTAATAAAAACTTGACGGGTGCTCCCCTGAATGTGATGCAAATTTGATTCGGTTATCGCTAATAGCTCTTAACTGGTAACTCCTGTGTGAACAGAACTTTCACTATTCCTGTACGGTTTTGGACCGTAAAAGATCACAGTAACTGTGTATTACTGTTTATTTTTTGTTTACTTACTGGTGTATGATTTTATGTTATATTATCTTATATACTACACAATAATTTATATACATTATACATTCAAAAGAAAAATTGTATTATTTCTAGATGATATTTAATTAAATCTTTATTATTAGCATTCATAACTATTATAGCCATTGGCAAGCATCAGCATAGCCTACAATTCATTTATTCTAAGCAATACTAGAAATTTTGTGAAGTGATTAAATGTTTACAAGTTAAAATCTTCTGTACCAGTGAAATTTCACAAAAAAAATTTGAAAAAGAATAATTATGTAGAAAAGCACCAAAGTTGATGATAATTTTTGAAATCCAAGCCATAACCCCCCCCCCCCCAAGAAAAAAGTTACAACATATGACTCCTGATTCCAGATCTATGTAAGTTGAGGAATAAATTGTAAGATTATAAGGTTATCATAAATATATCGTAATTACGAGAGGGGCTTTCTTTTTAAAGTCATTATTATATAACGGCTGGATGGATTTAAATGTTCGTGGGGTCAAACTTAAGGTATTTTCACATAGATTTGCCAATACACCTCAGAATTTTAAGACCGGATACCTAAAGTAGAGTAAAGGTTTGAAATTTTGGAAGAGAGGCTCTATCCGTTGACATTAGATGAAACTCAGTTCTTTTTGTTGTTTACAACTTATCATATATACATGGTTTATTATATAGTTTCAGAGGTTAACCACATTTTGAAGGTCTTTTCGTTTCCTATACAAAACCGGAGCACCATCTTGTTATATAAACTGAAGGATCTCTGACCATTAACCCTTGAGCTTCACCAGTAAAACAGCAGCGGGCGCATGCGGAGTTTTACTCCGCAACTCTAAATCGCACAAATTCAACCCATTTTACTTGTTCTATAACGAAATATTGCATTTAAATCTTAACAAACTTCATTAGGGATCACATTTCATCATTGATACAATTAACTGTTCAACTTAATAGGTGTAATATTTCAATTGAACATAGTAAGTAATTTCGTAACATAAAAAAGGTATTAATTATTATTTAATTTTTTGGACATTTCCTTTTGCTACTTTTTTTTTAAAGCGAAAGGTAAAGTCCAAAAATATTAAATAACAATTACAAATCCTTCGCTATTATGAATTTTAAAATAGGTATCATTGTCTTTGTTACGGGAGAGGGCGCTCCGCAAACTGACACAGCATCTCAGAATTGCAAATAACGAGGTACCAAGGAGGGGGGTGGGGGGTATAAATAGCCTTAGGAGATTCCTGGAATGAGGGGCCTAAAGTACGAAGCCGGACACGACCGCTGACAACCATTATGTCTGTTTATTTTAATATAAAAAACTTGTGCGGAGGAAAACTCCGCATGCGCCCGCTCAAGGGTTAAAAAATATCATTAAGAATTAAATCATTGAAGAAAATCATTTAAGAGAATCAGTACCTGGTGGACAGAGCCTTGCTCGGTATTTTCTCATGTTTATCAGTTCATCTCATTACTGTCAAATATTTCAGCTTTAAAAAATGTATGAATAAAAATCTTTTCATTGCTCTATACAATCTTAATCCCACACGCTATATTCTCCCTAGATGGCTGTAGTTTGCAAACTGCTGTTACAATTGCTTTATTTATTCACACTTTCCTTGTTTATTTTGTTGGTACCATGGCAACTCATATGGCCAACGTTAAAAGTTTACAACTTTAAAATTCATTTTATTACTTTATTAGATTTCCTCTGGCCAAGTAGTCTCCATAGAACACGTTTTTGAGTCATAAATTACTTATTTCAAAACTTTGAAGGAAATCCTTGAAGCCGTTTTTGAGATAATTGTGCAAACAAACAACCAAGCAAGCAAGCATGCTCGCTCGCAAGATAACATTGCTCATATAAAAGTATGGGATGTAAATAAAATCATGTGTTCAATTATCTTTTAAAAATTGCCAAATCTTAAATTTTTTTTTAATTCTTTTTCCACCAATGAGCGCACCTGGTTGATGTCGACGTAGTCGGGGTCGCCGATGTCGGTGCGGCGGCCGTAGGCGTGTTTGAAGGCCTCGGTGATGCGCTGCACCACGGTGACATCGTCCGTGTCCCGGGTGATGAAGCCGTCGAGCAGCTGCAGTATGAAGCCAAGCAGCAGCCCCGAGCCCGGCGGAGGCGCCGAGTACAGCGTCAGGTTGGCCGACAGTTCGGCACGCACCGGCGCCTGCCACTTCACTCTGCACAGCCACGTGTCCGATCGTGGAAACATTTCAGATGGTCATAGAACCAATATCTAAGAGTTACGATATTGACAAACTATGGTTTGACCTACAACAATTATGCAATTCGCACATCAGCTGATTGTTGCCAAACTGTTGACAAACTATTGTTTGAATCAGAACTATGGTCTGGAAATAGAAAGGGGTGCACTGACCCGAATTAGTTCAGGGGGTGGGGGTTGAGCACCCAAAGGTGTTTTTCATGAAAAAATGGAGAGGTCCAGGCTCCTCTGATAGATTTATTTTGGTTTTTTATCATCAACTTTATTTAAAAACAATGCAGTTGAGTTTATATTGCATTTATTTGAATTTCATCCTATTGTTTTCTTTAAATTTTATATTTGGGTGGTTCAAATTGTTGACCTCCACCCCCCCCCCCCTCCTTGCCTTTGCCTTGAGGTGTACTTCAAGGTATATCTTACCAAAGAGGTGTAGATAAGGCATACCTGACCTAAGGTTTAAAATGTCACATTCAATTCAAAAAAGGAGATTGGTGTAACAGCTTTTAAATTGATGCCACCATGTTAATCACTTAATTGTTGACGCAAAACATTTAATGTTTTGACGGTTTTTTAAGTTTTCATCCAGAAGAATTCATCTGACACTAAAACACAAATAAATGTTTAGACTTTAAAAATTTCATCCCATTCTAAGGGAAATTACAATAGTTACAGCCGGCTTCCATAATAATTTATAGTAAATGCTAAAGACAAACTGTCTAAACTATAAACAAAGAGATTACCTGTAATTTGCCATGTCCTCTTCTGTAATTATGCCACCAGCATTTTGTATATCAGTCACTAAAGCTTTTGTAAGACTTCCATTGTACAACTCGTCAGCCATGAGTGGGCTGTATGCAACTTTCCGTAAAGTTTTTGCTAGAAGTGGGAGCTTTATCTTGTCTCCAAATTTCGGTAGCTCTTCCCTTTCATATAACAAAATTGCACTGAAATTAAACAAAAATACAATTATTTCTCATTAGTATCACTTTAAATAAAATATTCTGAAAATTACATGAAACATTTGTTTGGATTATTTACTTCTTCATTCACAAACTTCTCTAATGACATACTTGATCTTTATAAATTAGTTCTTGAGAACTAGACATTGAGTAGAAAGTAGAATTACATAAAGTTAAAAAATAAATTTTTTAAGAAACACACAAGTTATTCTATGATGAATATAAGCATAACCATCTCTAGTACAAGGCCGCGTCGCTAGTAAATGGCAACATCGCGCCTTAAGGTTTAGCTGATTTGTTTATCCATACTCTCTTATGGCACTATTTTTTGTTTACTTGAAGCCAGCTGGCTCTGTAAGGGTTTTTACTATGCAAAAAGCCCTTGAGAAATGGCGTTGCGAAGTCTAAGGCCACGGCCTTATTAGTAGAGATGGCCATGATACTAATCGTTCTTCTCAAAACACTGAAAACACTGGCTTCCATTTATTTTCATTTCATTTTTCAAAGTACCGTAAAAAGTACACAATGAAGGGGTCATATAATAATGAAGCAATCTGAGACGTGAGTTTGATCAAATCCAATAGCATGTATTTATTATATAAGCTTGAAGATATTTAAGTGTCCATATCTAACATAATCATTTAATTACTTTACGCTCTGCGAGAGAGGCTTATCAAAATATTCTCATGTTGCTGACCTCAGAGTGGGGCTGCTCCTGATCTCCTTCTCCTTGGCCTGCAGGTTCCTGGCCAGGTGTTTGCCGATGGGCACTCCCTCCTCGCACAGCCGGATGGTGGGTTCGAACAGCTCGTGCCACGGAAGCCGGCCGTAGCGCTCCCACGCGGCCTGGTAGCCCCGCAGCTCTCCTGGCACTGCGATGGACAACCCACCTGTGGAACACCACAGATCACCGAATGTTGCAGAGTCGTTGCACAGGTCTTGTGGTTGTCTGATTGGGCATGAGCTATTAATATCTTTAAAATTAGCAGTTGTTGAATCATTTCAGTACATAGGACTTACCATTGCTATGGCTAGCCATATTGGCTGTTCACGAAGTGAACATTTGGCAGGTGAGAGAGTACAATATTCTCAAAATGAGCGTTAAATATCTGGGTTGTGAAGCAACCGCATAATCAAAGATTGAGTAGAGGTGGATTTATAGTACAAAAAGCTTGGGTTCCAAGCTCATATGTAAGCAATGTTAAATCCAAACAAGGTCACACGACAAACTATGAAAAGCTTTCACAAATTATATTGCAGCAGAACTTTGCTGTGTTAGTGGGCCTTAGAAACATAAACAAAGATTTGACCGTTCATTTAAAATATGAATTTCAGGAAACATTTTACTTTATTACTTTCCCAATTTTGCCACCTGCCAATAAAGCTGGCCAGAGCTTTATAGTACTCACTTCTATAGTATCTGGAGTATTACGGTAATAACAAATAAGCTAGCTGTGAGGAAGTCTCAAAATTACACATATTATGATCTGATCAAACGTAAATTACTGAACTACTAAAGCGGTGATTGAACATTTTTAGTACTGACTTCTATCTCTTTTGACACTTTATTGATTGAATACCCATACCTGGTGCAGATCATAAGATTGCTTGTGAGTGCACAAGAGTTCAGTTTTATTTCACTCACCCACAGTGGAGAGGGTGGAGTTCCCATGGTACATGTCGACCGACGCTGCAGCTGGGGCGGTCTCTCTTGCATTAAGGGTCTCTACAGTTCCATTTTTCTAAATATTAAAAAATCAACTATTATAAACAACTTATTTATTTTTCAAAGAACTAATTAGTCTAGACCTGGAAAGTTATTGATTTTTTGTTTGTTACATATTGCCAAAAATAGGATAAACGTTATCATATTATATTTTAGTTTAATTTATTATAAATTTCACATTCAATTACTGATCCTTTTTTTCACAGCGTACCACAAATTTGGTTCCGCACTCTACACAGAACCAAGACTACTTACTTAGTCAGAGGTGTAGCTGAGCTATAGATTCATTTTCATGTTTGTTTTTTTTTTATTTGATTTTATATTGTATGGGTATTTGCATAGGTAACATTGTACAATTTTTTGCTCTATGCTATAATAGGTTAAAAGCCTCAGTGTAGAAGTGCCTGATATACTATTCTAGGCCATTACCGTATGGGCCAACTCAAGTAAAATCATTACGTTAATTTGCCTCTAATATTTCCAACGATAACGTTAATATAGTTAATTTTCTGCTGATCTCGGCCACTTTATCCGCCTTGATAAAAAATTGGCCAAATAAAAATTGGCCAGATACTGCTTAACTAAAACAGCATCCTGTAAAAAGGCAGCCGGTAGTAAGTAGGGAGTCTAAGAAACATGTCAGCCTTAGTCAGTAACAAGACAACAAGATCGTGCCACAATCATCCTTCACTCATCTGTCATTCATACTTGGCGTATAATGTATGTCCTGGGAGCAATAATTAACTCACTGGACATTGGCTAGTTAAAAAATTCTACCAAGAATTTGAAATTCCAACACACATAAAATTTGTATCTAATAAAGTATGGGTTTGAGGCAAGCTCCAGATGTGCAAGTGCTTGGTTGCACCGGTCGTACCTTGTGGTAGATGGTCATGAGGAAGCCCCCACCCAGGCCCATGTTGTGGAGACAGGCGGCTCCGTCGCACAGCAGCGTGGCGATGGCTGCATCCACCGCCGACCCTCCCCTCTCTAGCATCTGCCTGCAAAAGACACAATGTTAACAAATATTTAGAACAATCTTGAATGGGTTTTAATTTTCAAATTATGTTTAAACTAATTGATATGTGAATGTCATATTTTTACTTGAAAGTCACTTTAAACCAGCTACACAGTTGCATGTAAGAGATGTAAGTTGTAATTTATTTTGCATGTGCAGTCATGTTTAATGATTTTTTTTGTTTCTCAAGCTCTGGAGGCCCTAATTTTTATTCTTGGTTAGATCAGCTTAAATCATATGATATACAAATTTTAATTATATTGTATTGTATCTGTGACTGATGCCTGTGATATTGTAATTATTTTTGTAAACCAGTAATACTGTAAAAATGATATAAGTGGAAAGTCTGGGAAGACTATACTAAAATGGCATAAAATTACTTGTCCTACCAGTAAATCAGATATTGAAAAAAGAAATTTTATACTATTTTAGACTAATTATCTGAGGACCTTGCATCTGACGCATCATCTGACGGTAACATTTTCAAGTATACAAGTTCATATTGCTCCCCACAAAGATATTTAACTTTTTGGTTTGATTTACAAAGGTTTTCATTTTGTTACTAGGAAATTTTATACTATTTTAGACTAATTATCTGAGGACCTTGCATCTGACGCATCATCTGACGGTAACATTTTCAAGTATACAAGTTCATATTGCTCCCCACAAAGATATTTAACTTTTTGGTTTGATTTACAAAGGTTTTCATTTTGTTTAGTTATTCAATTCATTCGACCTTCTAATCGATTCTCTTATTGCTCATTTCAGTGGCCAAGCGCTGTGACGCACATTGTAGATCTCAACCGTGAGTTCATATTACTCGACACTGCTATTTGTTAATTGTTTACAATATCACAGAAAGTTCAAATTATATGATCTTACTTCACAAATAACAGAAAATACATTTTCCAGGCATCTAAATTTTGCAGCACAAACTGAAGTGGATTGAGTTGAATAATGCAACGATTTTTCACTTGCTGACATTAGACAATCTTGATTTGAAGGATTTTCTTCGATTGCCTTTTGAGATGAACCTTGTCCGCAAAAAATTTAATTTTTTTTAAGTTGAGAATTCGCTTATCTCTAACGGTATTATATAAATCATATTTACAAACTTTTAAAAGAATTAAACTGATTTAAATTTAGTAAATCTAAAGCATCAAAACACTTTTATGTTTACAAAATACATGTTGTTGCTTTTGACATTATTTCTTATTAACCTAAAACACAGCTGTTGGCTTGTTTAGTATTGTTAGATGAGGATCATCATATATTTAATTTCGTAAGATGATTCTTTGCGTCAAAATTGTGGGCGTCTGACAAGTCGTAGAAAGATGGGAGAGGGCTTATATTAAAGATCTCAATTCCGTGATGGCGGGAAAAATACTGAAATTGCTTGAAATTCACCAGAAAACGAGAAATAAGGAAAAAAACTGCCATTTAAAAAGTATTGGGAGCTAATAGAAACACGTGCTTTGTTTACATAAAACATGTGGTATTGTTATTTTATTCTAAACCGTGTTCTGTATGTTAACATATGGCAGATCTAAAACCCAGTTTACAAAGTTAATTCTTACTATATTAAATGAGGATTGTTTTTATTTAAATTTTCTCTTATTAGGGTCTTGTACCCCTACAAGCCACTAGTAGTATTTGAATATTCCATGATCGTACTCAATTGTATTATCTCAGTTAGTTCTACTCAAGAAAGTTGGTGTCTAACTGGAGGTAAAGTGCAATGTTATTCCTGTGACCCTATGATTTTGTCAGGTTGGCAATGATGAGGGGGAGTAATTTCATTCTTTGCAAAAACCAGTGAACTCAGCAATGGGAGTCATACCATTCGATTGATCATACATAAAAATAGACTTTCAAGTATTCAAAGATATTAAATCAGTTTAATCATGTTCCCGTAGGTCAATTATTTAAGAAAACATGCAAAACATTACCGAGATCAATCAAATTACTAGCACTTATATCATACTTTTAAGAACTGATTTGATTCTTTGGTTATTCTTATAAGATACTAATCGCTTTATATTACCGTTCTTTGAACAGTAGCGCATTACTAAATTACTGCATTACTCCCCCTTATTATTAACAATCTGGGATAATGACCTTTCATTGTCATATTGTCATTTTTCATCAACCACTGTTGCGGTGCCTCCAATATAGACCCTAACCTCCTTGGTTCTACTCCACTCTACTTGCAATGTACTATAAAAGTTTTAAGTGGCTAGTTTGTGACAAGCTGGATGATTTTTTTGTTTACTTTTACGTTGTTATTTTGCATCCAACATGGCAACTCACAAGGCCGTAGCCAATGGGGGGGTTAGGGGGTCAGAACCCCCCCCCGAAATAGTAGAAATAGCATTGAAAATGTAACAAATGGGGGTGAAAACCCCCCCCCCCAAAAACCCCCCGAGTAAACGTAGAGGGGCCCGGAGAGAAATGAAAAGGGCTCAAAACGACGATAATGACGCCGTAAAGCACACACGCGAGTAAAAAAAAGAAGGTCACCACTTTTGCCGAGCCGGAAATACACCCGCCGGCCCTGCCCAACCCCCCCCCCTGAAAAAATTTCCTGGCTACGGCTTTGGCAACTCATAATATGACCCATGATAAAATTTTTCAACTTTATATTTGACTTTTCTAAACATTTTGCATTTTTATAGCAAATTTATCTTTGTAGACGAACTTAAAAATAAAAACTTTACCAACATGCAAAATTTTATCAAAATCGCATGTGGGGCCATTTTCAAGATAGGATCTATATACTGGGTGTCCCATAATAGTCTCCCCCCCTAACTTTTTTTTTGGGTTAAAACGAGGTCGGTTAAGAGGGGGTCTACTGTATTCATGAACATGAAAGTTAAGTAAGTCAATGTATGTGAATGTGTTTATGAACTCAGTATTGAAGGTCCTAAGTAATAATAAATCATCATTATATGTCAAAATGTTAGGTTACAAAATAAAAAAGAATATGAAAATCCTATTACTTTAAATGAGCAATTCCTGTACATATTTGTACAGGTGTCCCATAATAGTCCCCCCCTAACTTTTTCCTTTATTTTTTAAAATAGTTAATATTTTGAAATAATTAGTTAAAAGTTAAAATATTTTGAATGCAGCATTTATTAATTTATGAAAATGGTACAGTAGATGCAATGGCAATCAATAACGCATTACAAAAGACTTGTTAAAAAAATATGAACACGTTATTAAAGGTGTAATAGGAGAATTTTCTTTAAACACGTTTACTATTTAGTTTATAAAAATGTTTAGTTTTGGGGTTATTTGTGACATATCTAAAGTAATTATTTTGGAAAATAGGTTGATAATTGTTTATTTTCTAAATAATCCACGAACGGATTTAGAATGATGTCAGCTGAACTCTAAATCAATAGAGCTTTTACTTTTTGGTGTTTAGAGGATTGCCCGTTTTAACCAACCTTTTAAGTTATCGGACCTCTGTCCAGTCCCGTTAGGGTCGGTTAAGAGGTGGTCTACTGTATTCATTTTTTTATATGCATAAGAAATATATTTTCCAGGTATTTTTTCGGTTTTACCTAAAACTCAGAATGATCACCATTAGGAAAATAGGAGGAAAATATATCATTAACCAATGATTCATTATAAAACATTATGACCTCAATTTCCTTTAACTAAAACTATCTTCAGTAAAGTTGGTTCTCAAACTATTCAGGTTTCTTATTTTTAATGATAAAAATAAACAAAGCATACAAGATATATTTGCATAGCACTTTCGATTTTGAAACATTAATTTGATAGTTTAATGCAAAGTTTTAACCTGAAGAAATGTGTTTAACCTGTTTATTTGTTTTCAACCTGTTCTTGATGTGGCAAGAATGTTTCAAGTTCATTGGTGCTGTGTTATCTTTTCTGAAAAAGTAGATCTACAGTTTGTTAACTGACTTCAAGAAATCTGTTGAGTTATTACTAGTCTAATAGTTTTTTTATGGTGTAGACTTGCAAGCCCTTATCAGTCTATCTACTATTGACAAAGATATATCTAAAAGCATCCTACAGCTTACATAATATTTTTAGGCTGCAGGAAAAAACAATGTAAATTTTGATGGTGGTTGAGTCGACAGAATTAATGCCAGCCCTTAGAACAAAGGCAGCATGTCTTGTTGTGGGTTTGGGCCCCTCTCCTGGTTTATGATTTCTACCAGTTCTGTATGCTTTGTAATGTAAAGACTTACCACTCGCTTTACTTACAGAGCGAAAATATGTAACCAAACTCTTTTTATAAGAAAATATAGGGTATTAAAATATTTATAGTAGAATTTTTCTAAATTTAAATTACACATGACTGTGATTTTTCTTTGAGTTATTAATGGTTTGACTTGGGTAGGCCTACCTACAGTTTGAATTACAGAAGTAAAGAACAGTGACAGAATAGTGAGCTGGACAAGTATATGACTAATTGGCACGTTTCGACTTGCGACCAAAGAACTATTAACATGTTTATGGTTCTACGTTTCAACCTGAATGCTGGAGTTTTGACTTACTCTGTAAAAAATCTAGCTTGATAAAAAAACATTGAGAAATAGAGGTAAATTTCGAATAGTGGAGGCAAAGAGCAAATTGTGTTTGCCTTAATTATCTTTTGTATTTTGACTTTAGAGGTAATTTTTGTGTATCTTTGACTTTTAGAGATAAAATATAACTGCAAAATGTTTTTCCAATCTAGTTAGGTTTTTCCAAAGGGATTACAAATAATTCAAGATATCGCAGATTTTAAGATATTGACATTCAAGTTACCAAGTCAACTCTACTAGAATTACACATAACAAAGAGGTTTTTAGATTTTTTCATTTGTGAAATAGCTACGAAGTATTGTAAGAAAAACTTTACTTAACAAATATTTACTAGCAAAACCACCCTATGATGAAATATTCACATTTTCATGCTCATCGTAGATTGATTCTGTTTGATTGAAATTCAGCATACATTAACGATAATGACAAGTCTATGAGCAAGACCACTTTAACATGAAATAATAATTCATATTTTCATGTTCAAACATTGATTCTGTTTAATCAAATACTCAGCATTAATTTGTGATGATGTGATGTGATCTGTGAGTAGGTCAAGGCTATGTGTATTGATTTTCTTATTTCAAAAGCACCTAATTTTTTTAAAAAACCTATAAGCTTATTTATATCTATGACAACATTACATGATACCTCAAGAGTTGGTCCCAGAATAAAGTTATGATGGTTAATAAATTACACTGCATTACCAAAATTAAGGTACCGTTTACAAACCACTTAAATCTGACTAATATTGATATTATTTCTTCACTCCACCTACCTGAGTAAAACCCATTAACCCAACTAACCAATCTAACCCACTTACCCTACCTTCTCCCCCTCCTCAGCTGTTGCAATTACCTCAACCACTATACCCATTACCACTTTTATTAATCTTACATCCCCAATTTAAGCGATTAACCAGGGCCGGCAACAGGGGGGGTGGCAGGGGGGGCAAATGCATAGGGGCCCGGGTTCGCACGGGGGCCCGGAAACACCAAGAAAGGGCCCGGAACAACTGAAAAGGGGCCCAAAAACATAGGGAACAACTAAAAAAAAGGTCGTCAGGTTTCAGGGCCCGGGGCCGGACATTGCACAGGGGCCCGGAAATCCTGTCACCGGGCCTCCGATTAACCTCATCACCTTCTCGAGTATGGTGCAATAATTAGATTATTACTACTTCAGCTAATGTAATCTTTTGCAAAACGATTTTACACTTTTTCCCAGCTCAATAGACTTACTTGCCAAACTCAGCGCACGGCAGGCCGTTGCTGACCACCGCGGCCCGGCTGAAGCGGCCGAGGACGGAGGGGGTGGGCGGGGGGAGGCTGACGACGTCCGGCGCAGTCAGCACCCACTGGTCCTCGGAGGCGGCCTGGGCGGCCCCGCGGTAGAGGTACAGCCCCGCGCTGATCACCCCCAGCACCACAACGGCCGACACACACAGCAGCAGGAACGCCCTCACACTCACCACCCTGGCAAACATTCAGTTTTGTGATGGGAGATGTTATTTATACACACTGACACTTAGCACTTAAAACATTTAAATTTTTCGCAGAAATAGTACTTACAAGATTAAACTCAGGATTACTGTTTTTTTATGAAGAAAAGAAAATTGCATTAGTTTAAATCAAACTGATATTTTACAAAAGTCATCAGATTGTACTGTTATTTTTTGGTATTTTTTGCAACCAGTTCTGGTTCATGGTTCTATGGTTCTTCTGGTCTACTGGAAGTAAACCCAAAGGTATGACATTTCAAGGGGTTAAGCACTTTAGAGTGTTTAGTCACAGTCTTTAGACTGTGGTACTGTCTAGGAAAAAATACAGTCCTGACAGTTGGTGACAAAAAGTGTCCCCAACCCTGGTGGCATGCAAGCACAGTTAATTACCACGTCCATAGGCAAATCACATGTTGTTTCCCTATATTCTGTCTAACAAAAAATACAGTCTGATTACTCAAATGATAAAAGTGTCCTCCCAATACAATCCTGGTGGCAGGCACATAAGTACAATTACTATTAGATGGTATCTAATGTTGTTAGTAACTATGCTTGCGTGCCGCTTGGAATGCTAGTGTTTCCCTACGGACAACATAATGCATTACAACATATGGCAAGTGTCGGGACTGTATTTTTTCTTAGACTGTGACTGTGGTTTAGTTTATAGGTTAAGTAAATAAAATATTTAAAAAATAAAATTTGTACTCTTTCAATATGTTTAAAAGAGATTAAATTAATAAAATACAGAGAGAAAGGGAGCATATTTATGAGAAAAAAAATGTATACAAACCCTTGAAAAGTATATAAGTATGTGACCTAATAATGTATGTAGAGAGATTTTTTAACCACTACATTATGTATGAATTTATACTCTTTTAATACTCTAGGGTTTTTGCTATCAAAACTTCTCTTAAGTTCAAAACGAATTTTAATACTTTAGGTTACATTGGTGCTCAGAGTAAGAGTAAAGTTTAATAACGGACAAAATGTAAGACCTAAGGGGAGAGCCCTAGACACCTTTAGCCTTGAAGTTTGATGTTTATCCTTAAGATTTAACATTGCAAAAGTATCATTGTGGGGATTAAATCAAATTATTTATTTTACTTATTTCTTCATGAATCTTGGTATGGCTATATGTGGCTTCATCTAGTAGATATTGAATGCATATTTACCTTAAAATTCTCCAGTTTAAAATTTCTCTGACAGCTATTATGCACACTCTTCCCCTATATCCTTACAGGAAAAAAAATTTACAACAAATTTTACATCTTCCTTACTTAACATTTTTACAAAAATATATCTTAAAAATATCAAATATGAATGCCAAAATAGCGACTTTATACTTAAAGTCAATTTCATATTAAAAGTGGATTCCAAGAGCATGTTTTATTTCATAAAGAAAAGTATATTCAGTGCATAATTTACTATTGATTTTCCAATAAATTCTAAACTGATTCCTTCATTCACTATAAATATTTTAACAACAGAGATAAGACATTGCATCTATTTCTGTCATGTTTTATTCCAAGGGGCTATCAATTTAAAAACGATGAAATAGAATGTGAACATTTGGATGAGTTCAATTAAGTGTAGTAAAGCATTTTTCTACAGTACAGTATAGTAAAGTGTTTTGTTACAATATTCAAAACCACTTTGGTCAAAACCATTCACTCATAATTATATTTCAACCAACTAACCTCTTTTCCCGCACAACCTCGTCCAACAGCACCGTGGAGGAATCAGGCAGTCTGTTTTTCCCCTGACTTTGTTTTTCACTTTTCACTTCTTCAAAAAGACCTCTGTTAAAAGTTACCATATTTTTGAAACTCGATTTTGTTTTACCGAAAGTGTTTTCTTCATTCATTTTGTCAAAATATTTCTCACGATAACACGGGAGAAAGTTTAACAAATGACAGTTGGCCCTAACCTAGCGACTAGACGCTGTCGGCCGCCGCTACTGGCCGGCAGACCGCATGCAGACGCTTATAATGACGCTTTCCTTATCAACGATCGGTGTTGACCCCTCTTATCGATATATTCTCGTGCGAGCGCGATTTGATGTATCAAACAAACCATTATAATGCTACTATGAGTAATTTTACGAGCAATAATTTGTAATTTTAATTCATTATTTAAATTGTAGTTATGTTGATATTTAATTGATTTGTAATGTTAGCTTTTCCATCGTGTTTAGGCCCAGTTACTTGGAGGATAAAATTGTCTTGTTTTAATTGTTAAAAGAGTTAAAAATATTGCATGGATGAAAACCAATCAATTTCGTGACGTTTAAAAGTCTACTCCTTTCCTTCTCAAATATGAAAACTGACGTCGTTAATATGAAAGGACCAGATGGTTGTGACCTGCAGCCCTTCAATCGATATTCACAGATAAGTTAAATTATAACATTTGCTCATACAAAAAGTTAACAGAAATAAAAGCGGTATGTAATACTGAGCACGTCAGGTAGCATTGATTTAGTTATAGGAACCAGGGCGGTCTTACCTGCTGAAGATCATTTTCAATATTTAGTTGACTCGGTATTCCTGAAACAGATGAAATAATATTGATCTCTACAAGGGGGAAAGGGATTTCACGTAAAACATCTTATCAGGGGCGAGGGTGCTGAACATGTAAAGTTCATCATCCATACTTTATACTTCATACTGTTCTTGAAATGGCAACATATGCCCCACCCCCTGCCATCCTATGTAAGAGCGTAAATTACTCCTAGATTTATTTATTCACTTCAGGCGAGCATTCTAGATTCGTTGTGACGATGTCTCTCGCTGTCATGGACTCCATGCCATATATATATTCATGGAGTTGCAATTTTTTACAAATATTACTCTCTGGGATTTTACAAATCCCTCGACCGCGTGAGATCACAACACTTGGGCGCTCGGGCCTCTTAGCGCCTGGTAACCGGAGACGTACATTGTTGATTAGATTGCCTCCGACGGCAAGGACGGTGGTGTTGCGCAGCGATCAAAGCACAACTGCTGTGACCCTCCACACTACAGCAGCCACGCGGCCTAGGTTACAACACTACCCCGCGCTATCGTCTGCCGTTACGCAACGTCATTGGGCGACGTCATTGGGAAGCTGTTCAGTAAATATTGCCAAACATTGGAACAAATTTTCATTCATCCGTATAGGTAGTTCAATTTGTATTAAAATATGGAGGAGCTAGCTCATTAAACCCCGCTTTTGATCGGGATCGAGAGATTCTATTCTTCTTGATAGATTGGTAAGTGCTGCATTTTATTGGTAACCATTGGAATTATTTCTAACAAAGACCTTATGTTTTTTACAAGAAAATCAACTCTAGATCACTTTAAAAAATTATGACATCGGTCCCCATAAAAGAGTCCTGAAGTGAAGCTTTTCAGATCAAGGGCCTACGACTCGTAGTTTTGGCTGCACTACCTGATATACCGACACACAGCTTTCTCAATAAAAAATTCATAGGGTTTAGATATTTTTCAGAGCGGGGTGGTGAGTTGTTATTAATGATCGTTAATAAATTCATTGCGAATACTTTTTAAGCATACAGCTAAATGTCGTTACGAGAAATGCTCAGAGTGTTCTACATCAGCTACAAGTAGTAATATTTAAGGAACAAATAAAAAAACTAAAATAAATTGTAACAAACCTTGACAGTTTTTTAGTCTCGACTTTGTCAGAGAAATATCAAGTTCTGCAATCTGTCATCATCCTTAAGAACTATTTTACACCATGTTCATGTTAAGTTGAAACGAAATTAATTTAGTTGATGCAAATCCAAATATAGCGCCTTTGGCCATAAAATCGAGTCTTTTTTAAGAAAGGAAAAATATACGTAAAACTAATCTTAATTTAAATACATCAAACGTTAAAAATCCGTTTATTAGTTATGACTGAGAAGAAAAAACCTAGCGTATTGATGTAATCCTTACAGGCATAATGGAACCAAGATGAATAAACGATAGTACATTTCACTACTAGTCACGAAAGTAGCCCATTCGAGGAAAGATAGTGTTTTACTTGCGAGGCGTAAGCCGAGCGTGTAAAACACTATCGAGCCCCGAAATGGGACTTTTGTGACGAGTTGTGAACAATACTTAAGATGCAAATAAGTACAGTTTGCGGCTATGACCACTAAGCTACTAATCAAGATGAATAGAATAAATATTTTTTTCTACTCATCTTGGCTACTAACCGTGTCATGATATTATTAACACATGATATTGGTAAACACAACATTTGACAAGCAGCTGTGTTAGAGTTTAGTTATAAAAAAATTCGTCATTTTTCTACAAGCAAACACAATACGGCTGAAATGTCTATTTTAGTTTAAAGTCAGCTGGTTGACCTGTCAAAATAAGAACTTCGTTTGTTTGGGTACGGCAAAAGTTTGTTTGGGAACCGATAAAGTTTGTTTGGGTACGGTAATGCAATGTTTGGGTACCGAAAAATCATCTGATCATTATTTGTTTTGATGTAAGGAAATTTAGGGTTTTCGTGAATTTCAGCTGTACAGTACGGTAACGGGCGATTTTCGTAGAGTGATGAAAAAATATTTCTCTATTCTAGTGCATGGAACAAACAACATAATAACTATAAATCTTTCACTTCCTGAAACCAGCACCATACTTTGGGAATAGACTAAATACATATAAAAGAGTGAAAATCAGCCGGGAAGCAAGCTTGCAAATATTTACGTCACGGGTAGTCATCAATATGGCCGCTCAGCCAACTTAATAATGTACATATCTCGGAAACCACTCAACCAATTTTGACGCGAGACATCTTATTTCAAAGGTCTAATCATTATCTATAATTAAGGTTATTACACTTTCAGCGGTAAAATCAGCGGTTTTTGAGTAATTTGCAAAATATTAATTTTTTATAAATATTTGTATTATGATGTATTTAAATTAAAATTAATAATAAAATATCCCCGTTGCAGCAGACCTGCATACTCAGCGAATTTCAAATGCTTAAATAAATCATTGAGACGGGGCCGCGAATAAGTAAAATCTACGTAAATCCCAAAATGAGAATACAAAAATTTTCTCCATAAGAATAACATGGGAAATGAGTATGCAGGTTTGCTGCCAGGGGAATGTAAAATTGAGAGATTTTTGCCACAATCCAGTAGAAATAAACTAGATGAAGTCATTTACAAAGTGTCATTCAGATATGTTGAGAAATAAGCGAGATATAGAATTTTTTATTTCTTATAAAGTTAACATTGGGACAACATACTGTGATAACCTTATTTACCCGTGACGTCAATATTCTTAAGCTTGCCTCCCGGCTGATTTTCACGCTTTTATATGTATTTAGTCAATTCCCAAAGTATTGTGCTGGTTTCAGGAAGTGAAAGATTTCTACACTTGTTCCACGCACTATTCATCTTTTGCTGGAACATAATATGAGGAAACTCCTGTACTACCTAAGCTTGATATCTAAGCTCACTTTCAGGAAAAACGAAATGGATATACATTTCTTATGTGTATTTATGAATTTTAACGGAGCACAGAGAACGTAAATCTCTGATCGGAGTCATGAGAAAGTAAAGTTGTTGGCATCGCACAACTTGGAGCCGAATAGTAAATAAGGTGAATGAATAGGTTATTATTCCGCATCCTTAATCATACAAAAACACAGAGAAAATGAAAAGTTCTCCAGGAAAGTAAAAGTCTGAAGTTCATGAGGTTATGAAATATTTTTCTTGATTCCAACTTTCACTCCATTGTTTCGGTGAGCTCCGAAGTTTTGCACCCGAATACGCAAACATTGTTTTACTTTGAATATGACGCATTTACGTAATCGATTGATGTTTTCATAATATAAAAGTTGCGAATTGTTTTCTTTCCTGTTTTTCGTAAGTTTGCGAACAAAAACGAAATATTTCAATTTGCCTACACTGAATAATAAGCTACCGTAATATGTTATGTTTTGTAGTATGTTAACAAAAGCTGTTGAAAAATTCCATTCATCGTATCTTCACCGGCGGCAACCAGTTCATAGTGAACTTTGAATCGGAGTTACGAAATCCGTTAACTGAAGCTCCAGATCGAGCTCATAGATCAAAAGATAATTATATTTGGTAATAGTGCAATTAAAATTAATTATTTTAATTTTAAAAACAATATGTTAACTGGTCATGCCCTTTATGAATCGTAAAAATTACCAAATGAAAGGCTGTAAGACAGAAACCGGATTTTTCCAGTCTTGGGACCAGCATCAATCGCGATTCCTCGTGGCTGAAATGCCCATTTAAACAAAAGAACCGGGGACCGAGCTTTGCTCGGATTAAACAAAAAACCGGTTGATTCAGATGTTTTAGTTAAATTGTCCACAACTATTACATGAGCACTTACATGTATAACACTGTTTGAGCATGGTAACAACGCCTTTATACAGCCGTGCCTTCAGCTTTTTTCTATTCTAGCAAAAAAGAGTTGATTCGGTCTCGTTCATAACTGATAAACATATCGACGACGTACTGTTGTAATAAAAGGCCACAGAAGGGAAGTGCCGCTGAAGTTTGTCGTTATATTCTTTGTCACTTCATTGGAGTGCAGCGGTGTTGCGATTGCTGGTCGGAACGTTAAGTGACTCGGCACGAATTCAAGTATTGATATCTTAGAGCGACAGTTAGAAGCAGTTGGCATAGTGTTGGTCGGTAACCCCAAGTCTCCTTTGTGGGTAAAAGAGAGGATTCGAGAATGACTCGATGCGGTTGTCTGTACTGCTAATGGTGAACAGTTGTTTTCCTAGTTTTTTCACGACTCGGTCGAAATCCGGGTAGGTCTGGTCGGCGTTGAGCGTGATGACGGCTGATATTACATTCGACGTCGTAACGTTGTAGCGGTTTGGGTCGAGGCCGGTTGTGCGAGAACCAAATTGACTTTCGGTGGCTGAATTGCTGTAGCGTCACCCGGCGCCCGGCGGCCGGCGCCGGCGGCTCGAGCTTTTACGTCTTATACGACTTCGCGCACCATCATGAACGCTTGGGCAGATTGGTTATTCTCCCATAGAATTCCCTCGAGTGACTGAATCCATGGTATCTAGAAATAAACGGTATCAGGAAACTGACACATACTTTCTCCCTCCAAGTGATTTTAAAACCAGAAAACATATATGGTGAAATAAATCAAATTAACAATTAATTATCACACATATATATACCAAAGTATATCAAAATTCGGTTAGTAAACAACGGAGATATCGGTTTTTGAATATTTGCCATAAGAATAACATTGGACAACGTACTGCGTTTTACCACCGAACTAAAATAACAATTATCTTTGCAACCAGTTTACGCAGACTAATGATTCAAAATACTAGATTATTTAGTTTTTCAAGCCAAATTTAATGGTTGCAAGTATATTTTCTTTAAAAGTTACAGTTTTTTGTGAAATTTGAAAAAAAAGTTTTTTAACTCTTAAACCCCCAAAACGTCTGAACCTGAATTTTTCAGATATGCGGGTGGTGTCATTTTGTTTTGCCATCTTAAGCACTAAAAAACCATGAAATTTTTATCAAAATCGTTAGAGCCGTTTTTTGAGAAATTTGGATTTTTTGTCATTTATGGGTTTTTATAGGGTATATACCCTTAAAAATCAAAAAATCAAAAAAATGAAAAATACGTCTGGAGATACCACGGCTTTTA